>APFE030842118.1:0-43383 GCA_000404065.3 Pinus taeda | reverse complement strand
TTTTGGTTTTACAAATTTCATTCAAAGACACATATGGCCACATGACCCATATACAAAACTAGTAAATATCTAAATAGACTAATCAAAGGGCTCATGATAGAAAGCCACTACACAAACTATCTTGTGTAGCAACTGACCAATATGGGTAGGCGCTCCGATGGTGTGTTCTTGAAGTCGCAATGGATACTGGTTGATCATGGTCTCATATATCTCATGTGTCAACCCCTCCATATGGTGCTCCACCCCTGTTACAATCTCGGCTATATTTAGATATTGTAGTGCATCCCATCCTACTCATCAATTTGTGTTGGTTTGAATACTACTTGCAGTTTTTCTCTTGCACGATGGAAATATGAAGCACCTATTGGTCGAACATCCCCAATATCTACATGAACAATCAATATTTTAAGTCTCAGAAACATAAAAACCACAAAAAAATTATAAAACTTTAAAAAATCCAAATGTTCTAAATATTTTACCTATAACATCCCATCGCTCACGCTCGGGAAGCATAAGCTCAGGATCATTACAAAAATCCATCCCTGTGTATGAATAATCATTGACCATAATGAATTTTCTACACAACCATCCAAACAAGGCTAGTGAAAAAGTGATCGTTGACGGACCTAGATGTCAAGACATATGATCTATCCACCTCCTCATCTTTGGAACCCTCATATCAATGGGCTTGAGTGTAATATTGAGAGGTTGTAGTAATGGAATCCGTTACAGGGAAAAAGAGACCAAGATGGAACTGTATCCAATCTTTTTAAACTTCCATTTCTTTCTTTAGAAAGATGTTCTTTCATATTCACCAATACTCCCTCACTCTAGTTGAAGACTGTCAGCTTCGAACACTGCACAACATACAGTATGTATGATATGCTAGCTACATGAAGTGTTTAGCTACCTGCCAATATAGAAATAATGAACAATATCATTCTTAATGGAAAATGGGTTACATATTTTATGCTGATCTTCCCATTTCTTGTTGGCTTGGATTGAGGTATGGAGTAAGTATTGATGTAATATTTCAACATTTCTCCACCCCTTCTCCCACCTAGGAGAGAAATGGGGGCACCTGTCCTAGATAAACCAATCAGAAATTATATATCCTCTACTATAATATTGAGCAGATGCTCCCCAAACCTGAATTCGTATGATTTCACATCCCATTAATAAACAAGATATGCTAGTAGCTCCATCTGTTACTTCATACTAGGAAGCCAAAAGAATTTCAACAATCCACAATATTTTAGTGCCTGGATGGTAGAAATATCATTAGTTGCGTTTAAATCATGTTCTTCATGTTCTCTCTCTCCAAATAAAATCCATTTTATGCTAATGACAACTTGAAACATCAAAGGGAGACTCATTAGGATCCTTTCCATGCAACAAAACTCAGAGATTTTGAAGGGAAATTAGAAAACAAATTGGGGATTTGCACCCAACGCACCCCCAAGAGGAGAGATAGATTGTTGCACCCATCCTTACAGTGTACCATCACCTAGGTGCAACACACTTTTCGATTTCATGGGCCTGTGTTGGTCCTAGGGTGAGTTTTTTTGAACCCAAGGGCCCTAAAAAATACCTAAAACTTGCATGAAATTGTAAAATGGAACCATGCTCCTACATGGAAGTGACATCACTTGAAATGATCCACCGAATTGAGCGTAATCAACTGCAAAAGATCGAAGGAAAAAACTACTCAAAACTCTCACTATTGAAGGTAAATGTGAAATGATAAATATCAATAATGATTTTGGATATTTATGGTTGTTCCTTTCATTATTTTATTCACATTTAATGATTTGACCTAAGTTACAACCCATTTTTACCATGAAACAAGTATTTTAATCCTTTTTGTGATGTTCTGAGCAGGTTGACAATTGTTTGACAAATTTTGTCATGTTTTGAACATATTATTTTGACCAAGGACACTTTTATCACTTTTGAACTACCTCCTTTACATATATATTTACTGCCATCCTAGGAAAGGGGTTGGATTTTGGAGAGTGATTCTAGCCTTATGCTGTTATTGTCAGAGATATCTTTGCATGCATTAGGGTGATTGGAGGTTCACTTTGTGACAAGGAAAGGACAAGCCAACTTGGAGGAGCTCTTTTACAAGAGAAACATTTATTTTTGGTTGTAATTCACTCCATTTCTATTAATGAAAAGAGTTATTTATTTTCCTATATATGATGGTATGGTTTCATATATTTCAATACCATGTTTATTTATTGAATAAATTGATTAGATGATGCTATGTAGATTTCGTGGATCATTGGCTTATGTTATCTGACTATGCAGGTTCTAATAATAGTGATTAGAGCTAGGATTGGAACATTCAAGCCAACAAAGGAGCGAAGCATATGACAAATTCCAGGTAAGCTTCATCTTGTTATCTACTTACTTTAAGGAAAACATTAGTCCCTTTCTCTTTCTGTTGTTTTAGGTTAGTCCATCACACCTAGGGAAGATACTTTTGTTTGCAGTCGTAGATTCCACATAAAAATAAATCATACAATGCAGGGAAATAAATGGGAGGAAATTGATTGATGTTGATTTGGAAGTTTGAAATTAATCCTTATGACTTTTTCTTCTTCTTCTAATATTTAACCTCAAACTCGGCAATAAGCCCGATTTGCTCAGAAGTTAGTTGTAGAAATTTTTGGAAACTTTGTTGTGTCCAAAATGTAATGTTTTTTATTTCTATCTAGTCCTTCACAACAGGATATTTTGTGGGTTGTTTTAATTCTCCCAGGCTTTCTTCCTTATGACTTGCTACCTGATAGGTAAAATTCTTCTATAAAGTTTGTTCCTTTTTCCCAAATTGATAAACTGTTACATCCCTATAATACCAGTGTAGCCCCTTAGTGTATTTTTTGTGTCCATGTAGTCCCCATATGATTATTATTGTACCCCATATAAGCCCACTATTGTTATTGTTGTGCCCTTCAATTATTATTGTTATGTAGGCCTTGATTATATTGTGACCCCTTAGACTTCTATATATAGAAATGAGGTTTTGTCATTTGAATCTTCCAAGAATTGTTTATTAATGTGATGTAAAGGAGGATTTCCCCTCTAAGAGACCATTTCAAGTTATTGATCTATATTTTCTTCTTTTTTGTTTGTTGGTTCTATAGCATTTGGTATCAGAGCTTTGGATTCTAGGGTTTTTCTTCTTCAAACAGGTCATCTTGGAATTTTCGCTATAACTTTTTTCTACGAGGCTTCAAAAGCTAAAATTATTACCACATGGAGCCAAAATAGTAGTGAATTTCATGTAAAAAAAATAAGATCTTGGTTCTCTATATTTTCAAAGATATGATCCTGGGAAGTTAGGGTTTTTGTAGGCTCCACAATTCAGTCTCAAACAGATGACCTAAGGAAAAATGTCGTAACTTTCATTTCCAGCATTTGATTTGAACTATGTAAAAATTGGATGAAAGGGCATGGAATGTAATATTTCGTGTAGTAATTTTAGGCTTGGCGGTCAAAAAAGTGACACATGGCACTCCATGCAAGTTCGCTATACTGAACTCTTTCTTGAAGAATCGAACCTCGGTATGACTTGTGGGGTTAGAAAGAAGACTCACAGGGATACCAAAGGTCTCAATTTAAGTCCTTGGAGATCCAAAATTACATAGATAGAAAAGATTCAATATCGAGCTCCTACAAAGCAAGAAAAATATGTGTATTTTTTAAATTTGCATAAGTTTTGTTTGAAAAATATCTCTGAAGTGATTCAAGGGGCATAGTGAAGCATAAATATCATTGTTTGATTCCAAAATGATTCGAAGCAAGAAAATGGAAACACTTAGTAAGAAACCAGAAATCTCTACTATGATGTATGAAGAAGAGGAAGAAATGCAACATGATATGTTAAAATTATGAGGCCAAGCGCAACAAGTTTTGCTCTCGGAAAGAGTAACCAAAAATTAAATGGAATCTAAGATGGGTGGTTTGAATAATCATTTAAAATTAGACATGGAAGGGTTGAAGGACGACATGGAACCTATGATGGATGGCATAGAAGAAAAAATGAAAAGTGACATGGAAGGTTTGAAGAATGGTTTGAAAGAATACATGGAAGGTTTGAAGGAAAGTTTCAAAAAGTTGCTACAAGAAATGCTTCCTAATGGAGAAAAGGTATTACATGAAACTCATGATGAGAAAAAAATAAATATCAATCATGATTTCATAGAATCTAATGTTGGATTAGAGACCCACCATATTCCAAAGATCGATATGAGGAAGTTTGATGGCAAGGATCGAGTAACATGGATACTACAAATGGAACAATAGTTTGATCTCCATAATGTGAAACACACACAAAAGGTACACATTGAAACTTTATATTTAGAACAGAATCATTTTGTATGGTATAGATGGATTTGTTCTTGTAAACCACTTGTCAGTTGGACAATTTTTATGGAGGAAATGATAGCACATTATGAGGTTACAAAGAGAAATACCTTCTTTAGCTAATTGATAGATCTCAAACAAAAGGGTTCAATGGAAGATCACATTAAGAAATTTCAAAAATTGAATATAAGGGTAAAGGATATTCCAGAGGAACATAGGATTTCTATTTTCATAGGGAATTTAAAGGTTAACATCCAACATGAGGTTCACCTTGGGGAACTTGATTCATTGGATAAGCCATTCAGGTTGGCAAGAAAAATTGAAAGAAAAATTTTGGCAACAAGGAAGCCTACCACTCACAACTATAAAGATGGAAGTGTTTATTCTCTTAGCATTCCACATCCTAAAAAGTTGACATCACATCAATTGAAAAAAAAAAAGAGAAAAAGGGCTTTGTTATAGTAGTGATAAAAAATACACTAAAGGTCATAAGTGTGCTGAAAATATATTATTTTACATAAATTGTGAAGAGGAGGTAGAAAAGGAACAAGAAACTTCAAAAGAAGAGGATATACATCAAGAAGCAACCTTAGAGAAAGAAGAAATGAATCCAACCATATTTTTCATGTATTGGAAAGAATTATCACTCCTCAAAATCTCAAGATAGAAGTACATATCAAGAAATATGATCTTGAGATTCTAAGCAAGGTTTTAGGAGCTAAATTATGGTGGCAATGGGTAAAAGACCTAGAGCCTCAGTGGGCAAGGATATGGAAAGAAAAATATGCTAGAACTTGGCAAAACAATGATCTAATAAGAATGTCAGGATATAGAGAGGGCTCTGACATTTGGAATAAGGCCTGGGATAACAGGAGCTTAATCCAAGGAAACAACTTCTGGAAATCAGAGAGGGAAACCTTGTCCTATTCTGGGAGGATAGATGGCAACAAGAACCTTTATTGTTAAAAGAAGACTCGAGGGATCTCAAGGAAGATACAGACACAAAAGGGTTATCTAAAGTACAAGACTTTTGGGAACAAAGCAACAATATTCGAAAATGGAGAACCTAGAGGAACTTTGATTTTAGGGATGATAGTCCCCTGAAGGCTAAAGTAGAGACTCTAAAAAAAAGTGTTAGATCAAAGGAAGATTTTGATGTCAGAGGGGAAAGACCAGCTAAGATGGGGCAACAATAATGAGGGTGCCTTTAATTAAGGAAGCAAAACTCATTCTCCTTGATCTTAACTCACAAGCTCTGGATAAGATTTGGCAAGACCTATGGAGACATCAAGGCTGGATGAAAATTAAACTCTTCATGTGGCTGGTTCAGCATAGGAAAATCCTAACCTAAGATAATATTAGGAAGAGGGATGTCCTGGGGCCTTCTAGATGTCAGCTCTGTGTAGCCCAAGAGGAAACTATGGAGCACCTTCTCAACAATTACATTTTCATCGCTATTTTGTGGGACTCTTTTGCCACCATTTTCCAACAAACGGATAGGGACAAATGGAGTATCATCAATACCCTAAACAAATGGAGAAGAAGTTTTTCAGATAATGAATTTCTTAGCTCACCATGGGACATCATGCCAAGCTTCATTATTTGGAATGTTTGGACAGAATGGAACAATAGAATCTTCAAGAATGAAAAGAGGCCATCCCAATGCCTTTTTGAGCAGATCTTAAAACAACTCAAGGAAATGGTCGGCATTATTGTGTGAAATCTTCCTAAGAACCAACCTTTAGTAACTGATTTGAGAATTCTCAGTGAGTTGGGTTTGCAGGGACTTATTCCTCAGGGACTGGATAGGAAAGTAATCTCCCTGGATTCTAAGCAAGATTTCTGGAATCCTCCGCCAAGGGATTTTTGAAATTCAACATTGATGGGGCTTCAAAAGGCAACTTGGGCACCGCGGGTTATGGATGTGTGTTAAGGGATGAGAATGGAAGCATCCTTTTCATGTTGTACTGTCATTTAGGGAGAGCCACCAATGACATGGTGGGATGGCCATGGAGCAGTGTTTATATTTCCTAGAACAGGATAACCGACAAAATGTGATTGTTGAAGCTAATTCTGAGTTAATCATCAAATCGGTTAAGAGGATCAGCTGGGGAACAAGACCAGAAAATGTCTCTAGGAATTGGCAGCTGATTCAGGTCTTGCAATGGATTCAACATCACCTCTATAGACTTCATACAGATAGCTTTAAACATGTATGAATATCGGCCAATAAATTGGCGGATCTCCTGGACAATCAAGGGGTGATCAGCACAGAGAACAGGGTTGTGTTGAGTTGGTAATAGCTGCCTCAGAGTAGCTTAAAAGTGAACTATCATGACCAGGCAGATGAAGACAGGGTTGTGTTTCGGAGTAGGGCCATGAAGTTAGATTCCAGTTGATTCTGGTGCTTTATGTTTCTCATTCTTTCCACTTTTAGGGATTCAGTGGGCTGCAGGCCATTTTTGACCATCGTAACTAGGGTAAGCATTGTTTTAGTGAATCCAGGCAATAGCCAGTCAGGTGGCTCTAGTTCTTCAAAGATTGGCAGGTTGGCAGGAGTTTCATCTCTCCTTGATTCTGGTAGGGAAGATGCTTCGAAAGATTGGTACCCGAGCACTCGTGGTGGCCTCAATACCGGGGATTTCCCATTCGTGATTGTTTTACCAGGTTGGGGGTGGTTTTTAGGCGTTCACGGGCCTAGCACGTGGAAAATTATATTTTTAATTTTGAAGTGATTCCATACAACGGGCTACACGTGGCGGTAGAGTCAACTAGGATACCACCTTCATCGCATGCTAATGTTCGGTGATATTGGCTGGTGTGATATGATCCTCAGCCGTCGGATCAAAGGAAACAGATCGATGACTAGGATTGATCGAGTAGGTTGGAGGTCTAGAGGGCGGGAAGCGTTAATGAGCTCTTTTCTTGGTGAGAGGTAAATGGCTCCAGGCAGGATACTTTGTGTTATGGTGGGTCTTATGAATATTATATCCAGTTATACTATTGCTTAGGTTCTGTTGTCGTCTTCAACTTTCTTTTGGCTTTCATGAATTTAGAGGTTGGGTTTATAGGGGTTGAAGCTTCTGCCTCGGGCCTGTGCTCTGTTTGGTTTTTGGGTCTCTTCCTTACTCCATAACTCCTTATGGATTGATGTAAATTTTTTATTTTATTAATGAAATAGAAGGTCCGACTCTTGTATTAGCAAAAAAGGAAAGAAGTACATATAAAGAAGAAACATGTAATAATGTTGATTGATTCAAGTAGTAACCATAATTTTATTCATTGTAATATAACCAAGGAATTGAATTGCTTCCTATATCCATCACTAGAGTGTCAAGTGATGATTGCAAATGGAGGAACTATAAATTGCATGGAAAGTGCCATAATATCAAGCTAACCATGGGGGAATTGATTGAATAGTCAAATGCTTTACATTCCAATGGGTGGTGTTGATGTTGTACTAGGAGTCCAATGCTTACCATCTTTGGGCACTGTTGTAGGGAAAAACCAACACCCCCCCATTTTTCACTTATTTACTTCAAATAATGGGGACTGTTTCCATTAATTTGTGGCTAAAACACCTTTTATGATTTTCATTAAGTTAATTTTCCTACCATTTTTCTGTTTTTTCTTTTTCGTTGAATTTCTATTTGGGTTATTTCATTGATTTGACCTTTAGCAAGCTTTCCATTGATACTTGTTTCGCCTCATTTGGTCAACCGTTTGTAAATGAAACTCCTTTAAAGTTTAATCATTTTGTTGCCTCGGTTTAAGAAAAACATACAAAATGTATAAGATTTTATTTTTTGCAATTGAAATGGTAACTCATTGTAAATATTAATCCCTTGTTAATTTTTACTATTTTTTTCATTTTTCACTAACGGTCGTACATAATGACCTGAGAAAATTGTAAAACGGTTAAAAACAGGTTTTCAGGATCTCAGGTGATTCATTCCAACTTCTTATTTTAAAATAAATTACCAAACCCGAAATCTCAAAATTGCATAGTGGTTGTAGTTCATTTTATAGAAATTTTTAATTCCATGAGTACCCCACTTCATATCACCTTCTCCCTTCCAAAATCCCAATTTAAAATGTCAAAATGAAATCCTTGATTTTAAAATCCCGATTTGAAAACCCCAAAATAAAACCCTGAAATAAAATCCTTAAATAAAAATCCTAATATCGCATATCGCAATTTTCATTGTGTGCTCATAATAAAACTTGCGATATTAAAAAACTTCGATCACCAATTTTGGTTTTTATATGATGGCTATTATTTTTAAAATAAATTTTGGGTCAACCACCAACTTATAACTCCCGTGCTTGTGTCACCCTCACCTCACCCTCATCTCCTTATCCCTCCACCTCACTATCTATTCCCACTCCTTATCTCTCCACCTCACCTTATGTTAACTCCATTACCATTAAACCACCATGGCTACGTAGTAATGTTTAGTTTTTAGTTATAAGTTTTAATTAATATGGTTTTAAAATTATATGAAATTATATTTTTACTATAATATATTATATTATTATTATATTTTAATATAATTAATTATAATATTAATATAATATATTTTATATTTTAATTATTTTTTAAATCAATTTTTAAGATTAATTAAATCATGCTTATAATTAATTTTGTAATTAATTAAGTGTTAGGTCCCTATACTGCTAGTGTAGCCCCTTATTGTTATTAGTGTAACCCCCTTATTGTATTGTTGTGCCCGTAGTCCCCATATTGTTATTATTGTGCCCCATACAAGCCCACTATTCTTATTCTTGTGCCCTTACATTATTATTGTTATGTTGGCTCTAATTATATTATAACCCTTTAGACTCCTATATATACAAAGGAGGTCTTGTCATTTGTATGATAGGAGAATTATTCATTTGTTTATGTAAAGGAGGTTTCCCCCTCGAAGAAGCTTATTTTGAAGTCATTGATCTATTTCTTCTTCTATTTTGTGAGCTTGTTTAATAACATTTTATATCATAGGTTTGGATTATAAGGTTTTGTTGCTTCAAATAGGTCATCGTGGAAGTTTCACTATAACTTTTGTTATACGAAGTTTTAGAAGCTAAAATTAAAACCCATTTGACCTATAATCATGATGAAACTCATGATAGAATTTCAGACCTTGTCTAGATATATTTTTAGATATATGAATTGAGGAATTTATGGTTTGTGCAAGCTCCCAAATTCGATCGCAAACATGTGAAATTGGGAAAATAAGAATAACTTTCTCTTTGAGCATCAGATCCAAATTTCGTAAGAAGTGAAAGAAAGAGGACGGATTGTAGCTTGTTGGGTATTGTTTTTAGGGTCGAAGGTCGAAACAGTGACACGTGGCACATCGTATAATTTCGTGCTACTGAACCAGTCTATAATCAAGTCATCGTAGGGAGATTGGGTATAACACTTTATTGGAGAATCCAATCTCGATCCAACTTGTGTGGTTGGAAAGAGGACTCAAAGGTCTACAATTGGACAATATTTCAGAACTTGGAGATCAGAAATTATGGGTTTAAAATCATTTCATGATTGAGCTCCTAAAATAAAGAAAGAGAGATATGAGGAAGTTTGATGGCAAGGATCCAGTAACTTGGATATTACAAATGGAGCAATATTTTGAGCTACATGATGTGAAACTATTAGAAAAGTTACATATTGCATGTTTATATTTTAAACTGAATCAATTTGTATGGTATAGAGGGCTTTGTTCTTGCAAAACACTTGTCACCTGGTCAATTTTCACGGAGGAAATGATAACACATTATGAGGATACAAACAAAAACACCATATTTAGTCAATTGATAAATATCAAACAAAAGAGTTCAATGGGAGAGCACATTGAGGACTTCCAAAAATTGAATATAAGGGTAATTGATATTCTAGAGAAGTAGAGGATTGATGTCTTCATAGGGACTTTAAAGGATAACATTCAACTTGAGGTTTGTCTTTGGGAACCTGGTTCATTGGAGAAGGCATTTAGGATGGCAAGAAAAATTGAAAGAAAAATTATGGCAATAAGGAATCCTACCACTAAAAACTATAAATATGGAAGTGCTGGTTCTCCTAGCCTTCCACAACCTACAAGGCTGACACTACAAAAATTCGAAGAAAAAAAAGAAAATGGGTTTTCTTATAATTGTGATAGAAAATACACTAAAGGTCATAAGTGTGCTGAGAAGAAATTATTTTACATAGATTGTGAAGAGGACGAAGAAAATGACCAAGAAATTTTAGAAGAAGACATACACCATGAACCAACCCAAGAGAAAGAAGAAATTGATCTAACCATATCTTGTAGTGCATTGGTAGGAATTACCACTCCTCAAACTCTCAAGATAGATGGACAAACAAAGATAGTGAACAAATGTTTGGAAATATATCTTCATTGCCTTGTATCTGATAAAAAAAAACACAATGGGTTAAGTGGTTAGCACTGGCTAAATGGTGGTATAACACTTCAGCAAAAAATGACCCAATTTATGGCACTTTATGGATATCATACACCATCCATCACATCATCTTTAAGAGAAAATTCTAAGGTTCAAGCAATGGAAGATCACATCAAGAATCAACAACAAGTTCTCCAACTCTTAAATGATAACCTTACTTTGGCACAAAATAAAATGAAACAATAGGCAGATCAACATTGTAGCGAAAGAAGTTTTGATGTAGGTTACTTCGTATTTGTAGATCTTAACCAGGTACAAAAATGACCAAAAATAGAAACTAAACAATGGTGAGAGCATAAAACATAAAACAAATATACACAAAGATTTTCCCCTGGATCCCAAAACCGAGACTACTAGATTGATTTTGCATTATATTCCTTTCAATGTTACAATACATATATATGCATGTCGAAGAATCCATTAACCACGAATTATAACATAACCATAGTTCCCTTAACCAGATCTACAAAATACCATGAACAAAAACCATCATGCCCCAAACCATGTGTGAAAACCATGCAGAAAACCATAGGTAGGTCCACCCACCTAATATAGGGTCCAAAAAAAACACTCCCATGGCATTGCCCTAGACCTCGTACAGGGGAGCTACCACCCGCCTCAAAACCCCCCTATGACCTCCCTGCTACAGTCGACACAACAAAAAGGGGGAGCTATCACCCCCCTGTCCCCCCCCCCCCCGCGCATGGTGCTAGTCATGGAAAAGATATAACACACATCCAACATTCTCCCACTTGTTGTTTCTTTCCACAAGGGGCCACATGAGAGCTTAGTCACTGGTCTAGCCCTACAACACCCATTGTTTCTCTACACCAATAAAACTTCTCAGTGCTCACAAACTTCATCAATGCATCTGTGACATTATTCAAAGTGTCCACATTTACCAACAATGCCTTTCTTTTCTTAACCATATCTCTCACAAAGTGATACTAAAAATCAATGTGCTTTGTCTTTGAATGATAAGAAGGGTTCTTTGCCAAGAAAATTGCACTTTGGCTTTCACAGTCTATCCATATAACTCATTGTACCAATCCCATACTTGAACAAAATATCTACAACCAAACTTCTTCCTTGCTTGCATGAGTGGCTACCATGTATTCTCCCTCTATAGTTGAAAGTGCTACTACTATTGCCTCTTACTCATATAACTAAATGCACCTCCAAATAGGTTAAATACATACCCACTTGTAGATCTTCTCTAATCTAGATCTCTAGCTTAGTCTGCATCAACAAATCCATGGATGTATAAAACTCTATCCAAACCTGGTCTTCCTTGGTAGGACAAACTATAATCACTACTACCACGCAAATACCTGAAAACCCACTTCACTATTGTCTAATGATCCTTCCCTAGTTTTGACATAAACCAAAGCTTCCTTTTTGCCCAATCTCATTTAATTTCCATGCCCAAAATATATTTTGCAGCACTAATATCATTCATGTGGAATTTGGAGGACAATTAGGTCTTCAATTCCCAGATAATATTCGTTATTTCCAATCAACAACATATCATCCACATACAAGACCAAATAAATAACACATTCACCAATTAATTTAAAATACACAGTGATTTTCTTTGCTTCTGGTGAAGCCAAGTACCTGTATATATGTATCAAAATTTTGATACCACATCCGTGGTGATTATTTTAGCCCACACAAAGAATTTTTTAACCTTCACACTAGTTCTTCTTACCCTTCACCGCAAAGCCTTCAGGTTGCTTCATGTAGATCTCTTCTTCCAAATCCTCGTGAGGAAATGTTGTCTACACATCCATCTATTCTACCTCAAGATCAAAAGCAACAACAACAGATAAAATTATTCTAATAGAAGCTACCTTGGTAACTGGAGAAAAAATATTTCCAAAATCAATTCCCGACACTTGGGAATAACTTTTTGCTACCAACCAAGCTTTGTATTTCTGCACCTTGCCTTCTGCATTCATCTTCTTCTTAAAACACCCATTTGTTGCCAATGTGTTTCCTTTCAGCCGACAACTCCACTAGATTCCAAGCCTCGTTTTTGTGCAAATATGCCATTTCATCAACCATGGCCTCTTTCCAAAGTTTGCCATCCTTTGAGTTTATTGCTTCCCTGATAGTTATGGGATCATCATCAGTAATAGATAAAACAAAATTTGAATAGAAAGTAGCTGGACTATACCTTTCTGGTTTCCTTCTTTCTCGAACTGATCTTCTCACAACTAGAGTTTGTGTTTCTTCATCTTCTAATTCCTCCTTCTTTAGCTCAAACTCTATCTTCTCAGATTCTTTTGGTAGGAATTCATGTTTAATAACATCTTTCACCTCTCTAAACACCACATCATGGATGTACACAACGTTCTTTGCTTCCAGGTTCCAAATCTTATAACCTTTTAAACCATCCTTATACCCAATAAAGATGAACTTTTCAGGTTTACTATCTAACTTGGTTCTTTTCTCCTTTGGAACATGTACATATGCATCACATTCAAATACCCTCAGATGTGAAAGAGATCGTTTCTTACCATTCCATACCTCTTGTGGAGTCTTATCCTCCAATGCTAATGAAGGTGATCTGTTGACTAGGTAACATGCAGTCTCCACCGCCTTTGCCCAGAATTCTTGTCCTAACCTGGCACCACTAAGCATGCTTCTTGCCTTTTCCATCAACGTCCTATTCATTCTTTCTTCAACTCCATTTTTTTGAGGTGTGTATAGAGTAGTCTTAGGTCGTGCTATACCACCCTTCTTACAGAACTCTTCAAATTTCTTCTTGCAAAACTCTTCACCATTATCTGTCCTCAACAACTTTATCTTCTTGTCTGTCTGGTTTTCCGCTAAAGCCTTAAATTATTTAAACTTGTAGAAGACTTCATATTCCTTTCTGAGGAAATATATCCATGTATTCCTTGAGAATTCATCTATAAATGATACATAGTACACAAACTTACCTAGTTATGGAACCAATAGAGGCTCAAACAAATCACTGTGCATAAGCTCTAATATCTATTTCACCCTCTTAGCACTATAGGGGAAACTCACCTGATTCTGCTTCCCATATACACGAATTTCAAAGAAATCAAAATCCAGAGAGAAATTTGACATACCTTCTATCATACCATTACCATGAAGTATTCGGAGGCCCTTCTCTCAAATATGCCCAATCCTTTGATGCCATAACATGGTCTTTTCTCTAGAGACCACTAGATTTTCTGCTCCACTTTCAGGAACCATAGAACTGTTGCACCCATCAATAAAATGCTACCAAAAGCTTGTAGAAAGTTTCAATTTGAACTCCCTGCATCAATACCAATCCTCCCTGAACCATATTTTAGGTATCTTTCTTGAACAATTCTTTTACACTTGCATCATCCAGCTTGCTTACAGATATTAGATTTCTGGCCAATGCAGGAATATGCAGAACAACTAGAAGTGTTCTAATCCTTCCACCTTGAAAATTCAACAGAAATTTTCCACGATCAACAACTATGGCCTTATTATCATCCCCTAAGAAGACATCACCACGGTCATATTTATCATACTCACAGAACCACTCCCCGTGGAGAGTGAAGTGAAAGGATGCACCTGAGTCAATCAACCTTGCCTCATGATATACATGTGTACTTAAAGAAGAAGTCAGATACACATCCCCACGTTCATCTTAGGTGGTTTTCACCTTTGCAAAAGGATCATCATTAGATCCATTTCCTTTCTCAGGAGCTATATATCTATAATCCTTTATGAGGTTCCTTTCCTTTTCGCATTTCCAACATACCTTTATAGGATTTCCTGGATATTTAGATCTCCCTCTAGATTTAGATCTCCCACTCAAGGATTTTTTTTTGTTATTTTGTTCTGGGACCATCCTCGTATAGACAAGGCATCACCATTATGTTCCTCCATATTTTTCTGTCTCATCTCATCCAACAACAAGGATGAGACTATTTCATCAAACTGCAAGGCAGCCATCTACCTATTGCAACAACCAGACTATCCCACAAATCTAGTAGAGAACACAAAAAACTGATGCACTTATCTTCATCTAAAATTTTTGTATCAACAGATAACAATTGGCTTACTAGAATATTAAATGTGTTCAGATGCTCTGTCACTGAGTCTCCATTCTTCATCCTCATGTTATACAACTTTTTCTATAGGAATAGTTTATTCACTAAAGACTTAGATTCAACAATACTGAATCTGAGATACACAACCGTATTGTGTCCTTTTCATTCTGATCCAACTTCGCCTAGTCTTTAGCTGATATTGTCATTGGTTTTGGTACCTAGATCTACCACGATCCACTAATATTTATCCACCTGGAGGACCTCCATCTTGATTTTCAACAACTAAAAAATATGACCATTAAATTTATCGATATCTATGTTTCCACTGCTCGCCATCTTATTTCATTGCAAGAATCGATCCCATAGATATCCCATTGAACAGGGTCTACCACAGGCCATAGAAAAACCCCTTAGTAGTAAAAGTGTCCCCTTGAACTCAAAAAAACTCTAACACCAAATGTAGGTTTTAACCCTGTATATAAATTACCTACATATGAATTCTAAAAATAGAAAATAAACAATGGTGAGAACATAAAACATAAAATATATATCTATATACACAGATTTTCCCCGCGATCCCAAAATTGGGACTAATAGATTGATTTTTTCATTATATTCCTTTCAATGTTACAATACATATATATACTTGTCGAAACATCCATAAACCCTAATACATTAACCTTGGATTAGAAGATAATCATAGTTTCCTTCAACATATGTACAAAACACCATGGAATAAAAACCATCATGACCAAAACCATGTGTGAAAACCACGCAAAAAACCATAGGTAGGTCCACCCACTTAATATAGGGTTAGAAAAAATAAAATTCCTGGGGCGTTGCCCCGAACCCCCTAGAGGGGAGCTACCAACCCCCTCAAACCTCCCAATAAGGGGGGTTGTTGCCCCCCTTGTGACCCCCCTGCTATGCCTAACACAACGAATAGGGGGTGCTATCATCCCCCTGTGCATGGGGCTAATGATGGAAAGAATATAATACACACCCAACAATAGTTTTATGGTTACAACCATACAAACAAATATACCTCAAGAAATCTAAGAAGGATAATAAAATACCACTAAAGTACTATGGTCCTTACAAGCTGTTGCAAAAGAATGGTACTATGGCATACAAATCAGAGCTTCCAACATCTTCCCGAGCGCACTGATTTTTGCATGTTTCATGCTTAAAGAAGATTATATGTGACAATATCCGAGCTCAAACAATATTGCTGGAACTTGAGGAGGAAGGAAAAATCATATTAGAACCTGAGGCAGTCATGGAAATAAGAACCCGACTGCTAGGGAAAATTTTAAGGATGGAAGTTTATCTTAAATTTTAGAAACCTTGGCGAATGTTACTAGTCCCCAATATGTAAACTATAAAAAATTTTATGATATTTTTGTAAAATTGTTTAGGTTTATATCTATATATATATATATATATATATATATATATATATAGATAGAGATAGAGAGAGATAGAGAGAGAGAGAGAGATAATTTTTTGTGTTTTTTTGGGTAAAATAACCTTATACTATAAAATTTGGGCAGATCAATTTTCAAAGAAATGGAAATTAGCAAAGCTTTTTTTTGGAAATAGGATGGAAAATTAGCCCACCTACGAATATTAGCCCATAAAGTTATCCCTGTTGATAGCTATGAAATCGATCAATTTCAAAGTATCTCATAAAGTGGAAGAACTTAACCATTGAAGATTCTGCATGGGAGGATGCGAATTTTATACAGAAGCATCCAGAACTACTAAAGCATTGAGGACAATATTTTTTGAAGGAGAGGGGCATGTTAAGTCCCTATACGACTTATTGTTATTAGTGCAACCCCCTTATTATATTGTTGTGCCCATGTAGTCCCAATATTATTATTATTGTGCCCCATATAAGCCCAATTGTTATTATTGTGTCCTTACATTATTATTGTTATGTCAACTCTGATTATATTCTGACCCCTTAGACTCCTATATATAAAAAAGAGGTATTGTCATTTGTTTGATCGAAGAATTTTTCATTTGTGTAATGTAAATGAGGTTGCTCCCTCGAAGAGGCTTATTTTGAAGTCGTTGATCTACCTCTTCTTCTATTTGGTAGTTGGTTTCATAACATTAAGTTTAATAATATAGTTACAATTAAATTAATATAAATTAATTAATTCATAATTTTGATTTAATTTAGGATTAGAATTTAGTTAAAAAATTATGATTTTTAGCCCACGCAACAGTTTTTTCAGAATTCTGGCAATTTTGACTCCTCAAATTTAAGAGCTCATCAGTTGAGTTTTAGTTGGACAAATGAGGCCCATAAAGGCTCGTTGGATAGATAAAATCACAAAGAATATTTAAAAAGTGGTTTTATAACCAAATTTGATCATTTAATGGGTCTAAAATTCAGAAGAAAATTAAGCTCTGAATTTTTAAATAAAAGTTATTTTGTGAGTTTAATTTTTAGCATTATCATTTGCACACAACTTCTATTGAGTGTAGATTGATTCATCTATGTTCTCCTTGAACAATTCAATCTTCATAAGAATCAATAGAAATATCAGATTTTTATTTATTTATTTATGTAATTAAGTTTTGATTGGATATGTTTTATATTCTAGATTTGATATTTTGATTTAAATTCGCATATTAATTAAATTTTGAGTGAATTTTTGCAGGCAAACATTTGAAGAGACGAGGAGAAGAAAATTTCAATCAATGATAATGCTCTAACAATTGAAGAATAAGATATTGAGCCAATAAAAATTTATTGAGCATAACTACTCTTCAACAACTTTCCTATTGAAAATTATTTTTGTAAAATTATAAATAGTAGATTGTAGAATGTATTAGGGGCTTCTCTTCTCCGCAATTATGGAATCATTAAAAAATATGTTGTAATGAGAATTTAGAGTTGTAGGAGACAAGAGAGAAAATATTAGATCTTAGGGATTATTGTGAATTTTTCTTTTGCATTCTGAATTATGTATGAAGGACAGAACTTGCACTATTGCAACTCTTGTTTTAATAGTAGAAGTTCAAAGCATTGTAAAGGACTGGTTTCATCTTATGATGGTAGTAATGTGTCATTTTATTCATATTTGGGCACTGTTATCAATATGAGTAATTCCCCTCAATAATATGTTATTATTTATCTTTTCTCTTATGGGATGAACTTTGATTTCTGAGTAACTATTTACTTAGAAATAAGTTTTTAATTCCAATTTAATAAATATAATATTTTGTAAACTATTTCCTTATATTATTGTTTAATCGTTCAAGTTATTCATTTAATAATCATCATCATTTTGTGAAATACCTCCCAAATGTTGTTGCTTAATTATTTATGTTAACAAATCTCTAAACATAATGTGTTTTGACATTCATAATGTCAGTTAATTGAACTACCTCGTTAGCTTGATATTCAATATAAGGCTACCATATTTAAATCTCAATCATTTAAATATTTTTCTCTCGGTTGGGTTAGATCTATATCTTCCTCACTGAGATAGGATTATGATACTTTTCCTTTTGCTTACATTTGAGGATAATTTTGCATTTCAATTTAATTCTATATTTATAGAGGTCCTCTTCCCGAAGAGGAAAACTTTAGTTGTGGCTTGGCTGAGCCCTAGTTCAGCTTAAGGATCACCTTCTTGCCTGATCAACAAGAGAGATGATTTGATGTCTTTTCTCCATTGGTAAGTAAAGGTCATACTTTAAGCTAGTAGAGATAGAGAGAATGTGACTGAACCTAGTTTAAGCAGTCAAAACCACCATTCCAAATGGAAAAGGAACTGCTTTAAGGTCTGGATTGGGTGGTCTCCATTATAATGTTATAGGTGTAGGATTTTGAGCCTTCAACATTTTTGGCGCTAGACAGAGGGCCCGAAGACTTGTTTTCTTTTGGAGTTTTTCTATTTTAAAATGGATCCTATCAAACTTCCAATTTGGAGTTGTATTTCTAGACGCACATTTGTCAATGCCCCACCAGAAATAGTAACTTGTCAAAGGTAAAGTTTAATGGTAAGAGAAATGTTTCTAGTTTTAATCATGCTTTACAATTTATTCAAAATTTTACAAATTTTGATTTTCAAGGAATTGATGAAGGTATTTTATACAAGATTTTTTCTCTTACATTCTTGGGAAAGGACAGAAGCTAGTGTCAATTTCTTCTAGTTTCCTCCATTCACAATTGGGATCAATTTATCACAATTTTCCTTTGTAAATTTCACAGCTATGACTACGAATAGATATGAGATGAATTCAAATATTTACGAAGGTTTGAAAATTAATCTTTCATGGATTTTACCATTAGATTTTGATTAAATTGGTTAAGATTCAAAATTGAAGATAAACCTTTGGAAGATGAATTAGTAGATTGGTTTGAATATATTTACTCTCTTCCTCCCTTTCACAATCCATGGGGAATTATTACAAGATTTGATCAAGCTTCTTCAAATTCTATTGACATAATTAAGAACTTTAATACAGAGGTACATAATAATTATGATGAAGATGCATCTAATATGTATGATCAACTCCTTCAATTAATGCACACCCCTTTTAATATTAATGGCAATCTCTCTGATGTTAATGAAATACAATTTCAAAGCTTGTAAAATTATGTTAAACAATTACAAGAAGATACTAATATTAATCTTGAATAAATTGTTGCAATCAAATCTAAAAATCATTTTGTAATAAATTGAGAAAATCAGTCATTAACTCAGCAAGTAGAAATTAAATAATCTAATGTGCAACCTACTGTAGAAATTTCTGAATTCTTTCATGATGATCAAATGCCAAATTCAGGGCAGCCATACAACATTCTTCAAGAAAGCATAGTTAATCAATTGAATGATCTTAATTTGAAATTTATAATGAAGAAAATACAAACAGAGAATATGTCATATTCATTTCTTCAAATTCACATTTTTCTCTTTATCCCGATATTTTTGTTGATAGAAACTTTCCTTCTCATTGGATGAATATTGTTCTAGAAAGTAGATAGGTTAATTAAGATAAATTCCCTATTAAATTTTATCAGGATAAATAATTATTTATTGTTCATTCTTCCAACATTGATGAACCTGAGATTAGTTTTCCTTCTTGTTTTGATTTATCATATGGGAATGAAGAAAACTTCAATGAAATTCATGAAGTCATTTATGATAATTATTCTAACATTGAGGATATTGATTTGTCATATTCTCAATTGAATCCTCATAATCAGAGACCAATTATATGTCAGAACGAAGAACACTCTAATTTAGAAATTGTTCCAACCAATTCTCATTCTCAAGCAATAAAGTATCTTCATGATTTTAGCATTCAAGAATCAATCCCAATTTATGATTCTTATGATGATAAACATGATCTTCTCTCTAATTTACAATTTTGTGTTGGTGATCATTCTAATTGCATTATTTTGGCCAATCCTTGTGAAAATGAAATAATTTCAAATTAATCTCAATTGTGTTGTAACATTAGTTATACAAATTATGATTTAATTTTATTGTTGCTCCTTCACTTATTTTGTTTAATTTCAAGTTTGTTTGTTTGTTTGTTTGTTTGTTTTTTTTGTTTTTTTTTCTTTCTAGCTTTTAGATACGTTAAGTTGGCATATTGAGCACCTCAGTGTTGAACACTCAATTAATGCATTGCCTGAATTAGAAAATGAAGATTCAAATCACAATTGTGAACATCAAGATCTATTTCTATTCCAATTTCAATTTTTGTTCATCTCTTACCACCCGCTTCTTTCTTATCAAAATCAATGCCAACAAAATAGTCTATTTTTGTAATATGACTAGTAATATAATTCTATTGATGGTATTCCATTCGAACTAGTAGACTTCCATCCATATTTCATTAACACATTTGAAATATATTTGGAAAGTTTTAATTCACAGAGGATTATAAATAATTTAACATATGTACATAAGACTAACAATTTTTTGTAGGTCATTATGTCTAAAAGTTCATTTCCACAATTTGGAATCTTATCCCCTCTTTTGAACCTCCCCCAATAATTAATGGAAACCCATCCAGATTTTAATGATCCGATTGAAATTCAGTTGAAAGGGACATTTCAAGAGATGGCGCATGTAAATAAGTTTCTTCGTGTAAATATATCAACACTAAATGTACATTATTAATTCAAAATCAGTTCAACAAGTTTAATTATATTTATATTTTTGTTACTAATGCTTGATATGTACATACATGCACGAATTAGAATGAGAGAATGGTTACATTGGAAGTATGACTATACCTAGTCATGTTTCCTTTCATTTAGTTAGCAATTAAGGATAGATTAATTTCAATCTAGATTCCTTTTTTGTTTGCATTTATTTTATTGCAGATTTTTAATAAGAAAATAATGAATCCAAGTTTTTGGCATCCCCTTTCACTTACTAGAAAAGTGACTTAGAACATATCAAGAGCTTACGAAATGCTTAATTGTCTTTTTTTTGAAAAACTCTGTCACATTGACAAAAATGTTTTAAAACCATATATGAAGAAATTCCAAGGATTTTCTACATCTTGGCAATTCTTGATTCAAAAGTATTTCTCGAAGACTCATAGTCACCACGCTTGCCCTCCGACGTAAATTTGAGGTGGATGCAATTTTAAAATTCACTACTTAGCAGTTTAGACTCAATAAGTAGATGATGTTGAACATATGCGGATGTTGAGAAATGCATGGGAGGACTTGAAGATTCATAAGCTAAATTTACTGTCAAAATTTTTCTAGGTATGCATTAACAAGTTCATCTTCATTTGCTGTTTGATTTTCTTTTTCATAGTTTATTTAGTATTTCTGTTTTGTTTCTTTTTGCAAGTCTTCATTGACTTGATTTTGGAACCTTAAAATTAGCAAGACGTTGACCATTTCTAAATATGAAACATGTTCAGGGAAGTATTTATTGTTTCACCATAATTTGAAGATTCTTTGAATTTTTCTTCTATTCATTAAAATCCTGATAGACCTTTGATACAATACATAAGATTTATATTAGATCATTACAATATTACAACTCTCCTCATAAGAAAGTTCTGATAAAATTCGTGCTTGATCAAATATCTGTGATAGTTAATAGAATTATTAAATCATAATTTTTTCTTAAAAAAGCAAAGTCGAGCTAAGTGCTTCTTTTTTAATATAATATTTAAAAGGCTTGACCCCACAAGACTGCCTTGTAGCATTATCAAAGCTTCTGAATATCAAAACATTTCATATGAGCATCAATCAAAATACTCTAATATCCAGATTTGTTGATCTTTGATATCCCTTCATTTTCATTCTCTGATAGATGACTTCATCAATACAATAATTTCCATGCATCTCTGAATCTTCGATCATCAATCTTTGATATTCCCAAACCTTTGATCTCTGATAAAATTCCTGCTACTCATATTAGAACATTCATATTGGGACTCTTGATCAGTTGTTACTCTTTCACACCCCCTATATTAAAACTCTGATAAAGGACCTCCAATGTCCCTTCCTACTTATATTCTTTAGCCATTATGTTCAAAATCCCATCGAAAGGTTAGAATATCACATGTTTCAAAGATACAACTATAAGATTGTTCCAATATTTTTCTTCTGATACTCTCATGTGTGCAGAACCTCATTAATTTATTTTTTACTTAGAAATATGAGTCAATAATCATATTCTGCCTTTCATCGGTGCAACTGGAATGAAATGCTTATCCTCATTATTGCTCTGACTTGCTACAAGTGGAGGAAATTTTCACACCAAATGCTTGCAATGAATGACCATATCTGTGACATCATATATGCATGTTCTGAATCTTACAATTGCCAAATTGAGTAGAATCCTTGCATAAAACGCATTCATTTTTTTTCCCTTTCAGTCACATTTTTTATGACAAAGGAAATTAGAACCTCTAATTGATGAAATTTGGAATTTCAATCCTCTGCTTTTCATTTTTCGAGATTTTCGTCAGAATTTCAAATTTGTTGGCTTATTAGATTCTTGGGTTTTTATTATATTCAAAACATTTAAAATGAATTCTAAGATTTACTTCTCCAAGCTTCACATTTCCTTTTCTTTAACTATCTTTCCCATTATTAGCAAAGGAAATGACCCTTATTTCACTATCTTTATTGGAATTTTGTGGTCTTAGAGTTTTGTAAGTAGATTTCGGATTTAGAAAAAGTTTTCAAGATTTGTGACACCCGATTTATTTCTCATGTGTATTAAATCTTGAATTTCTCTCTTAGAAGCTTATTTTATAGAAAATCAGATTTTCATAACTTTAGAATATCAGGTTAAGAATCTTTGAAGGTCTTTGATCAATTCATTCTGATTTTTCACTATGTTCACATGAAATCTTGTTTGATTATCTTTGTATATACATATGTTGATTTCATGTTATCATGATGATAGAGAACTTGGATGCATTTTAATCATAAATTTGTCAAATCCAAGTAACCATTCATTGGGATGACTTTGTGACTATAGGGATATACATTCTTTATAGTGTATGCATATGGGCCTATTTTACTCTTCTCGACAATATGCTTTGTTATGAGAAATTTCATTACCTTTGGTTTACATTTTTGCCTTTGAATCATTATTGGATGCACATTTTATTATGTCAATCATCTTTTGGTGAGCACATTCATTTTCGTTTCAAGGCACCCTTCAGCAACCACCTTGGTAATGTAATAATTGATAAGGAATTTGGAAAAGGTAAATATATTGGACCATGGCTAATTCATGTTTCAATTATTTTTTATTTAAATTTTTGATATTTCGCTCCATAATTATCATATAAAGGTTCAAGTCCTCTTCATATACATAATTTATACATTATTTGGGATCTTGAATCGATTTCAATCTTTTGGGGCTGATACAAATTCAAAATGGAAAAATGAAGAGAACAATCATCGCTGCAATTCATTAAGAAGCATATTTTCATTCTCATTTGTGATGGATTTGGTTTACTTATGATTCCTTGAACATGAAACCTTGCTTTCTTTTAGTTTACTGCTTGCTTTTGTTTAGATTTAATAAATGATGATTTTGGGTCAATAAGATTTCAGTGAATTCAACTTGTTCATGTTTTTTATTCTAATTAAAGGAGGAAGTTATCTTTTCCTGGAGAAGATGTTATTTGTAAGATAAGATTAAATTAATTCTCCAATGGTAAGTTTCATATGCTCACTTTCATTCTTTCCTTTTAGTTTTAATTTAGTTTTAATTTTTGTTGATCTTAAACTCTATTTTTCTAGGTCTTCGTTAACCTTTCACGCCTCTAACAGATCAGTTTTGCAGTTCATTGTCATTTTTCTGGTTTTCTTTCAAGCTTTTAAAAGAAGCATTAATGATCCTCATTGAATCAACTAAAATAGGAATCTTCTGAACTTTTATTTTGTTTATTTAAGCATTACTTTTATTAGAAAATGGTTAAGATGCTTTTTACAAGTTTTTGCGTTGAAACAAGAAAATTTACAATAGATAGAAACTTTTTCATTTGGGGTAAATCTTATCATCACTCCTGTCAGAAGTCTAAACGCTTGTAACTCTGCAACATAAAAGTTATCTAAATCTCAACATGAGATGAAACATTCACATGATTATCCTATTTTACTCTTTTGTTGAGACATTTATATAATTGATCTTGTTGAGGTTGGTTCTCTAAATTTGATTTTTATTTCAACTTTTACTTTCGTTATTTTTACAATTTTTAAGTTTTTTTTATTTCTTTTTGGAGTTTCTTTCATTTTTCTTTTGGATTTTTCTTTATTTTGATGACTCGGGTAAGATTTATATGTAAGGTCTTTTTCTCACCCAGCAATGGTTGACATACATGGGAAAATATTTACTCTCCATTTTAGTGAATTCCATTTATCATTAAAGGCATATCCTTATGGAACCATAAAGCCCTCTTGCTTTAAATCTTTTTCATGGAGGAACACACATATTTACTAAGTAATATAGTTTACCTTTTCAAGGAAATAACTGATTTGAGTTTAACATAGTCGATCCCTGCCACCCATCCACTTTATAAAAATCTCTTATTGATATTCGTGGGGAAAGAAATTGGAGTCAACATTATGAAAGTAATATGTCCATTAAACATAAGTCTCTATTACCATCCCACCTCTTTCACTCAAGTACATCATAATATAAAAGATTACAAATGCAATTATCAAAAGGGTGATCAAAAGAGGAAGCATGGAAAATACAAGTAAACTTGTCAGGGCTATGAACGCTCGCTGGCAGCGGGACTAGGCTTGTATGGCATAAAAGACAACTTTGCTGGTGTACTGCCCAAGCTCACTAGAAACGAAGCGACGTGAGAGACCATTCATAACAATGGATATAAGCTTTATCAAAAAACTCTTATATGTACCTTCTCCGATTTTTCATATTAGGTAACCTTAAAATAAATTTTCGCCAAATTTGGATTCATAACTTTTACTCAAGTCTTCTTTGAGTAATTATCTTTACAAAGGCATGCTTAATCTATTTATGTGGAACCCATGGAAATGTTTTACTGTTAGACGATTTCGTGATCTCCATTATTTTTAACCTGTGGATAAATTAAAGTTCATTATCTTTAATTATAGATAATTGGTTCTTCCTAGAGTGTTGCCATTGTTGTAGGGAAAACCCAATGCCCAACCCCCCCCCCCCCCCCCCTAAAATTTTCACATATTTTCTTCAAATAATGGGGAACCTTTCCATTAATTTTTGCCTAAAACACCTTTCATGATTTTCATTAAGTTAATTGTCCTACAATTTTTCCATTTTTTTTTATTTTGATCAGATTTCTATTTTGATTATTTCATTGAATTCGAATTTTAGCAAGCTTTATATCGATACTTGTTTCACCTCATTTGGTAAATCAATTTGTAAATGACACACCTTTGAAGTTTGATCATTCTGTTGCCTGGGTTAAAGAAAAAACATACAAAATGTACAATATTTTATTTTTGCAATTAAAATGGTAATTCATTGTAAATATTAATCCCTAGTTAATTTTTACTATATTTTTCATTTTTCACTAACGGTCCTACAAAATGACTCAGCCAAATTGTAGAAGAGTTAAAAAATGCATTTTGGGGATCTCAGGTAATTTATTCAAATTTCTTATCTTAAAACAAATTGCCAAACCTAGAATCTCAAAATTGCAAAGTGGATGTAGTTCATTTTGTAGAATTTTTAATTCCATGTGGGCCCCACTTCACATCACCTCCTCCCTTCCAGAATTCTAATTTAAAAATACCGAAATGAAATCTTGAAATAAAAACCCTGATTTTAAAACCCCATTTTAAAACTTGCGATATTGCAATATTTCAATATCATGTATCATAGTTTTTATTGTGTGCTCATAATAAAACTTGCGATATTAAAAAACATTGATCGCCAATTTTGGTTTTTATATGATGTCTATAATTTTTAACATAAAATTTGGGTCAATCACCTCCTTATAAATTTTGTGCCTGCGTCACCCTTACCTCACCCTCATCTCCTTATCCCTCCACCTCATTATTCACTCCCCCTCCTTACCTCTCCACCTCACCTTACGTTAACTCCTCCATTACCATTAAACCACCATGACTACTTTAGTAATGTTTGGATTTTAGTTATAAGTTTTAACTCGTATGGTTTTAAAATATATTGAATTATATTTTTATAATATATTATATTATTATTATAATTTTAATATATAATTAAATTATAATATTAATATAATATATTTAAATTATAATTAATTTTTAAATCATTTTTAGATCAAATAAATTTTGTTTATAATTAATTACATTTAATATAACATAGTTAAAATTAAATTAATGTTAATTAATTAATACTTTTAATTTAATTTAGGAGTATAATTTACTTAAAAAAATCTGATTTTTAGCCCATGCAAGAATTTTTTCAAAGTTTTGGCAGTTTTGACTCCTCAACTTTAGAAGCTCATAAGTTGAGTTTTACTTGGCCAAGTGAGACCCAAAATGACTCACTAGATATGTAAAATCATGGAGAATGTTTATTAAGTGGTTTCATAACCAGATTTGATCATTTGATGTGTATAAAGTTCAGAATAAGATCAAACTCCGAATTTTTAAACAAAAATAATTTTCTGAGTTTAATTTTCTACATTTTCATTTGCTCACAGCTTCTACTGAGTGTGAATCCATTCGTATATGTTCTCCTTGACCAATTACAACTTCACAGGAATTAATAGAAAACTCATATTTGTATCTATTTGTTTATGTAATTATGTTTGGATTGGATATTTTTTATATTCTAGATTTGGTATTTTCATTTTAATTTGCATTTTAATTAAATTTTGAGTGATTTTTTAGTTGAAGAGATGAGGAGAAGAAAATTCCAATCAATGAGAATGCTCTATAAATAGAAGAATAAGATTTTGGGC
Organism: Pinus taeda; assembly: GCA_000404065.3. Lineage (NCBI taxonomy): Eukaryota > Viridiplantae > Streptophyta > Pinopsida > Pinales > Pinaceae > Pinus > Pinus taeda. The sequence goes on along the minus strand of APFE030842118.1, from coordinate 16,054 downwards.
CAATGAAAATTGGTTGAGAAAAACTACTCCTCAACAACTTTCCTATTGAGAATTTTTTTGTAAAATTATAAATAGTAGATTGTAGAATGTATTAGGGGCTTCTCTTCTCTGCACTTTTGGAATTCTTAAAAGCACCATTGTAATGAGGATTTAATGTTGTAGGTGAGAGGAGAGAAAATCTCAGATATGGGGGATTATTGAGGATTTTTGTTTTGCATTCTGAATTATGTATGAAGGGTAGAGCTTGTAGTATTGTAGCTCTTATTTTAAGAATAGAAGTTCAAAGCATTGTAAAGGATTCTTGGAGGCAAAAGCGAGAGGTTCAATAAATTGGTATTTATAATACTTTTGTTTTAAATATCGTTTTCATTTTATGATGGCAGAAATGTGTCATTTTATTCATATTTTGCATTATTGTCAATATGAGTAATTTGCCTCAATAATATGTTATTATTTATCTCTGCTCTTATGGGCCGAACTCTGATTTCCAAGTAACCTTTTACTTAGAAATCAATATTTAATTCTAAATTAATAAATAATAATATTTTGTGAACTATTTCCTTATATTATTGTTTAATCATTCAATTTATTGATTTAATAATCATTATCATTTTATGACCTACTTCCTAAATGATGTTGATTAATTATTTATGTTAACAAATCTCTAAACATAATGTGTTTTGGCATTCATAATGTCAGTTAATTGAACTACTTTGTTAGCTTGATATTCATTATAAGATAGACATATTTAAGACCTAATAATTTAAATATTTTGTTCTCGGTTGGGTTAGATCTATATCTACTTCATTCATATAGGATTATGATACTTTTCAATTTTCTTGCATTTTAGGATAATTTTACATTTCGATTTAATTCTATATTTCTAGAAGTCTTCTTCCCAACGAGGCAAACTTTAGCTGTGGCTTGGCTGAGCTCCAGATCAGATTAAGGATCACCTTCCTGCCTGATCAACAAGAGAGTTGATCTGATGTCTCTTCTCTATTGGTAAGTAAAGGTAATACTTTAAGCCGATAGAGATAGAGAGAATGTAAGTTGACATAGTTCAACCAGTTGAAACCACCATTCCTAACAGATAAGGAACTACTTTAAGGTATGGATTGGTGGTCTTCCTTCTAACGTTGTAGGCATAGAATTTCTAGCCTTCAACATGTACGATAACCTTTAATTTTGAAGAACATTTCTTGAATTTTTTCTAGGAAGGAAAGGAAGTTGAATTAAGTGGCATCAAAGGGAAACTAGGAAATATAATCAACTCTAATGGCATGAAAAATCTTCTAAAGAAAAAAAAATGGGGCGTAATTGCACAATTATGCTCACTAGAGGTTCAAACATTGAAATCATCTATTTTTCCAAATTTCCAAAAAGTCTTGGACAATCATTCCAAGGTATTTGAGACTCCCAAAGGCGTCCCACCTATTCATGATCATGATCATACTATTCATTTGATTTCAGGAAGTTTTCCTCCAAACATCAGGCCTTACAGATATCCCTATGCCCAAAAGAGTGAAATTGAACATATGGTTGCAGAAATGCTAGAGTTTGGTATAATTCAACTTAGTAGAAATTATTTCTTTTTCCCTAGTATTATTGGTTCACAAGAATGGTGTATCATGGCGCATGTGTCCAAACTATAGGGACCTCAAGAAGCTCACTATTAAAGATAAATTTCCCATTCCTGTCATTGATGAATTACATGGAGCAATTTACTTCACGAAGTTCGATCTTCATTCAGGATATCATCAACTTAGAATGAAGACTAAAGACATTCTGAAAACAACATTTATAACACATGAGGGTAATTATCAAGTTTTGGTCATGCATTTTGGCCTTACCAGTGCACCTTCTACATTTCAAGGTTTCATGAATTCCATTTTCAAACCCTTCCTTCAAAAATTTGTGTTAGTCTTTTTTGATGATATACTAATATACAACAAGTCTTGGAAGGATCATGTTCAACATGTTGACAAGATGTTCAAACAATTGGAGGAGAAATAATTATATGAAAAAACCTCAAAATGTTTCTTTGGAGTATAGGAGGTGGAATATCTGGGTCATATTGTATCACATGAGGGTGTTAAGGTAGACCCGAAGAAAACTAATTCCATTAAGGAATGAAAAATCCCCACAACCATAGAGCATCTGCGAGAATCTCTCAACTTGACAGGGTATTATCACAAGTATGTTAAGAATTATGGGGGAATAGAAGCACCTCTAACAACATTACTAAAGAAAGATGCATTTTCTTGGACTCCATAAGCAACTAAGGCTTTTTAACATCTTAAAGAGGTAATGTGCCAAGCATTGGTCTTAGCTATGTCGGGCTTCACAAAAACCTTTATTGTGGAATGTGATACCTGAAGAAATAGAATTGGTGTCATTTTAATATAATAAGGAAGACTCAAATGTTCTTTTGAAATTTTTCCAATCGAAGGAAAGTATTTACACAAACCTATTTATGAGAAGTAAATGTTGGCAATACTACATGCACTAAAAAAATGGTGACCTTACCTAATGGGAAGAGACTTCAAGGTAAAAAATATTGTGATAGTCTTAAATACTTTTTGAAACAAAGATTACCTTCTGAAGAGGAACAAAAATGGGTCACAAAGATGTTGGGTTATGGCTTTGAAATCATCTACAAAAAAGGGAAGCAAAATGTTGTTGCAGATGCACTCTCAAGAAAGGATGAGGATGTGGAAGAACTGCTTTGTGCCATTTCTATTATCCAACTAGATTGGATAATTGAAGCAAGGGATGAATGGAAGAATGACGAAGAAGTGTGAACACTCATTCAAATGTTGCAACAATATCCCAATACATTTGATACATTTAGCTAGAAAAATGATTCATTATGGTACAAAGGTCACTTATATATTTGTAAGAATTCCCAACTCAAAAAATACATTGTTTTGGAATTGAACACCTCTCCTTTAATAGGGCACTCAAAATTTTTAAAAACTTACCACAGGGTTAAGAAGGACTTTTTTTTTGGGATGGCCTTAAATATGATATTCAAAATCTTGTGGCAGAATGTTTAGTTTTCCAACAAAATAAAGTTGAGACAATTAATACCCTGGATTTGTTACTACCTTTATCCATTCTATGTCAATGTTGGGAGGAAGTTTCAATGGATTTTATCATAGGTTTACCCAATTCAAAAGGAAAAAGTGTCAGCATGGTGGCAGTTGATAGACTTACCAAGTATGCACACTTTTGTGCATTATCTCATCCATGTAAATCCATTACTGTTGCTAATTCATTTATGGAAACCATTCAAAAGCTACATGGAAACCCAAACATTATTGTAAGTGACAGATATCCCATTTTCACTCGAAATTTTTGGATGAAATTGTTTTCTTGTCTGGTTACTGAATTAGCACATTGCTCATCTTATCATCCTCAATTTGATGAGATAACTGAGACAGTGACCAAATTTTTGGAAGGATATATTCGTTACTTTGTATCTGATAAACAAACACAATGGGTCAAGTGGTTAACTCTAGCTAAATGGTGGTATAAAACTTCCTTCCATATTGTAGCAAAAATGGCCCCATTTATGGAAGTTTTTGGATATCATCCACTCTCCATCACATCATCTTTAAGAGAAAATTCTAAGGTTCAAGTAGTGAAAGATCACATAGATCATCAACAAAAAGTTCTCCAACTCTTAAAAGATAACCTCACTTTGGAGTAGGATCAAATGAAACAACAGGTAGATCAACATCACAACAAAATAAGTTTTGATGTAGGCAATTGGGTATTTTTAAAGCTACAACCATACAAACAAATTTCCCTCAAGAAATCTAAGAAGGATAATAAATTATCACTAAAGTACTATGGTCCTTATAAGGTGTTGCAAAAGATTGGTAATATGGCATACAAATTGCAACTTCCTACATCTTCCCTAGTGCACCCAATTTTCGATGTTTCATGTTTAAAGAAGGTTATAGGTGACAAGCTCCTAGCTCAAACAATATTTTCAGAACTTGACGAGGAAGGAAAATCATCTTGGAACCTAAAGTAGTCATGGAAATAAGAACTTCATAGCTACAAAATTCATCAATTTCAGAGTATCTTATCTAGTGGAAGAAATTTCCCATTTGAAGATTCCACATGGGAGGATGGGAAGTTTATACAAAAGCATCCAAAACTACTCAAGCATTGAGGACAACATTTTTTTGAAAAGGATGGGCATTTTAGATCCCTACAATATTGTTGCAGACTCTTAATGTTATTTTTGTGCCCATGTAGTCTCCATATTGTTATTATTGTACCCCATAGAAGTTCACTATTGTTATTATTTTACCCTTACATTATTATTGTTATGTAGGCTATGATTATAGTGTGACCCCTTAGACTCCTATACATATAAAGGAGGTTTTTTCATTTGAATCATCCAAGAATTTTTCATTAATGTGATGTAAAGTAGGTTTCCCCCTCGAATAGGATATTTTCCAATTCATTGACCTATCTTTTCCTCTTTTTTGTGAGTTGGTTACGTAACATAAACATTGATCATATGTTGTTTGTATGCATCCTCTGATTTCTTTCTTCTCTTTCTCCCTACAAGTTAGTGAAGAAATCATTAACCTTTTATCTCTCTTAGAAACTTTTGGAATTTCAGTAGATTGAAATTCATTTTCCCAGTCAAGTATAGACAAAAAATTACTTTTAATTGATTTTTGTTCTTCTACCAATGAATCAATTCTTTCACTTAAATTTCTAATATTTGATAAAATATTGATATTTTATCCCTTTTTTTATAGACGTTTGATTGATTCTTCGTTAAAATTAGAAAAAAATTGTAAAGCTTGATCTTTGAAAATGTTGAGACTTTGTGTTTCCTGTTGATTCTCATTCACTTGATATTTAAGAGATTCAATTTCTTTTTGAAAGGCTATTACAATAATGGAAAATTTGTTTTTTCCTTCTTCCTTCTGGATACAGGTTTGATATTCATATAATTTTCTCGATTGCTAAATCTCGTGTTCATGTTTTGTATTTTTCTTATTCCAATTGTTTTTGAAAATTCATCTGTAGGTATTCTCTTTCTACAGTAAATCCTTGAATTAAAGTAGCAGAATTCCGTTGCCAATTTTCTTCACTGAACAATTCGTTTTTCTCCATTTTTTCTCGAAAACTTTAATTATATGTAAATTTTCATCATATGAAGCTACGAGCTCATTCATATGATATTGAATGTAATTGAAGAAAGCTCCTAAATCTTGGGAAGATTCTTGAGCTTTTTCTTTTACTTCTCCCTGAGACTACTAATTAAATTCAGATACAATTTCTACAGTATCATGTTTTATTTTCTTTTTGTTTGAACAACTAATTTTATTTTAGTATTAAAATAATAATTTGTCAAAGAAGGAATGGTATTTGCAATTGGCTCTAATTTAGAAATCGGTTTAAGCAAGAATGATTCCCAAGGAATCTTATTAGAAATTGGTGTTACTGATGCCTAAGGAGATATACTAGCTATAGTATCCAATCTATTATATGATTCCATTTTTTACTCATTTTCCTTGGTACTCGTCTCAGTAGATACTTGTTTTTCTTTCTCCTTGAGTACTTCCATTTCTTTGACTTCTACACTTTCTGATTTCTCTTTCTTTGTTTTCTCATGAGAATTAATGACACTAATCTCTTGTCGAGTTGTTTCTTCTTTTTTTGGAGTCTTTTCTCTTCGTATACCTTCCTGTTCTTCTTTTAGATTTTGTATTGATGTGGATTCAACTTCTTTACCTGTGACAAAAAATCCTTCTAATTTTTCAATTTCTACTACTTTTCCCTTTTGTGAAACAATAGAAGGTTCTCAAGTGAGTTCATTGAAATTAAATTACAAAAATTTAGTAGACTTTAACTCTTCGAATGAAATGTTGAGGTGTATATCCTTTTCCTTTAGGAAATTTTCATACAGTTCCTCTCTAAATTCTCAAAATTGTCGTCTTGATTCACTATGTAAGATTTTTCCTATTTGGACATATTGTTGAAAGTCATCAATCAATATAAAAACCACATCAAAAGGTGGTTCAGGATGAATAATTTTTTTAATATAACTAACTGTTATATAATTATTTCCATTGAAACCTTGAGGATCATAGTCATAATGGGGAAAAGTAAATAACCAAATTTCCTCAAGCTCTTCGGCTTCTTTGATTTTGTGCCCTTTGTCTCGGATATTAATGTCACCAAACTTTATTGGAAAATTAGACAAAAGTTTCTTTTGGAACTTACTCAAAGTTTTGGCTTGCCCATACAAAATAGCTTAATTAGCCACTTCTCTTAGAGCAAGTCTTTTCAAAATATATTTGGGCAGAAGATGGGGAACCACTTCACTACCAAAAATTGTGATGAAGGGAAATAATTCTTCAATAAACTAGCAAACTTTTGATTCTAGGCCTTCTTTCATATTATCACTTATTCTAGGAGGTATTGTTTTGAACAAGACTTGATGGAAATGAATCAAAACTTAATGGAAAATATCATAAAAATGGTATTTAAAATTATACTCCCATAAAATAGGTGCATAATTTTGAATCAGTAATAACTTGTTAGATGGGTAATTCAATTTACTAAGGGGAAATAGGACTATGGCAATAACAACATCTAAGAAATAGGAAGACATACAAAAAATATAATTGAATTTGGGGGGAGATGACATTGGTAATTTCACTAAATCTGTGCTATTTTGTGACAAGACATCAACCCAGTTTAGAAATTTCCTCTCGTTCAAAATGCTATGGATTATTCGGATCCATTTAATTTTACAATGCTTGGGATCATGTTCCCTATATAATTTTCTTAGCATTTTAATAAGAAATCTAATAGGCTTCTTAAAAATAACTATTGGATACACCTCTTTTCCTTTGAGCGTGAAACCTTTTGCTTCTTCTCTCAACCAATCTTCAATTACCATATCATAATTCTCTTGATATTTTTTCAAGACAGTACTTTTAAACCTTTGATGGAACTCAAAATTAAGTTGGATTTTCGGGGGTCTGAGATTATATATGGCCGATAACACTTTAAATTTCGAGGAGGCCATCACAATTTCTTAATGGTCAGATATTGTTTGGGTTTTAATATCAGTTTGAGAGAGAATCCATGAAATCATGTCATAATAGGGAAAATTTTGACCCTAATTGCTACTTTATGTAGCTTTGTTTCTCTTATTGCTTCAAATCATTTGTTCTTTGTTTTAGTAGCTCTTGTGCTTTTTAACCATTCTCTTTGCTCAAAGAATTAAAATATCTCCTGCTAGCTCATTGTACATGAATTTTTCATCTTGTAGGTTGAATCTGAAATGAGTAATGCACCAAAGTTCACTTGCTGTGCTGGTCCAACTTCCATGTCATTAATCTTTTCTTTAATCTTTTTTATTTGTTGCTTTACCACTCATACTTTTCCTGATTTCCCCATTAGATAACCTATAAATAGTAACAGAGGATATATAACTTTTTTCTTATTTAAAATTTGAAATTGAATTCAAGAATTTCTAAAAGAAATAAAATTATGCTTACATAGAATTTTTTTAAACTGGTACTTTGTTTCCTTAATTTAGTGCTTCTTGCAACAAGACTTAAGAAAAGAGCATGCAACTAGAATATCATAAAATCTTAAATTTGCAATTGGAGATTTTGCCTTTTTTGGAATTTTATGAGATATAAACATTAACAAAACATATATAAAGTTTTGATTATTCAAAATTTGGAATTGAATTCAATAATTTGTAAAAAAAATAAGAAAAACTATTATACTTACACAATTTATTTTGAAACTGGTACTTTGTTGCCTCAATTCAGTTCTTCTTGGAACAAGAACTAAGAGAACAACATGCAGACAAAAGACCGTAAATCTTAAATTTTCCACTAGAGTTTCCATTTTTTCACATTTTATGACGTGTAAATGCCAATACAACATACACAAGTTTTGCTAATTGAAAATTTGAAATTGTACTCAGGAATCTCTAAAAAAAATGATGTTATTCTTATAGAGAGTTTTTTAAAACTGGTACTTGGTGTACTTAATTCAAATTTTCTTTGAACAATACTTCAGAAAAGAACATGCAGGCATGATAGCCTAAAATATTAAAATCTTTTTTAGAAAAACGTGAAAAATTGCAAACAAACATGTGCATTAATTCCTTGTAAATAGACCAACTGTTTTTTTTTTGGGAATCGAGAAAGAATTAAAAAAATATTATTGATTTAACAAATAATCAATCGAACATGAAACGAGAAAATTTGAAAATTTTTATTAAAAACTACAATTCAAACAAAAAAATAAAAAATAAAAAAAACATTTTATTCACATGATAAGATGGTTGAAAGGTCAGATGGTAGGCCAGTTAGCCATTTTCTTATTAATTTGTTATATCTCGATTCTTACCATACCATAATCAACTTTTGTCTTTATTGCGTTGATCATATAGTTAGGAGGTCTGAAAGTCAGGTTTTTTTTGTTTGTTTTTTTATTCTCTAATTTTATCTTGACCTAAACTATAACATAGTCAAGTGGTTTCATTAGGTCGGGTAGTTTAAAGGTCATGCAATGATGGGCTTTGGAGATCACCTAGATTATTTATAATAAACTTTCTAGTCATCCCGACTTGCTAGTCGCATGGTGGGAAGCTCAGGTAGTCGAGAGAATTTTTTTTTACAATTTTTTTCTCAATCCATTCTTTGACTTTAGTCGTCAAAAAAGAAAAAAATTGTTTAACGGTTTTTTTTGGTTATGCACAAAAGCAAAAAGGTTTCTTGTAAACCTGATAACACAAATGGAAATTATTTCCTGATTTTTTAAATTATATCTTTCATATCAAAATGTTAGAGAGCATGGATCATGGAATGAGTGAGTATTTCTTTTTGATTTGGAATCAAAAAGAAGATTAGTAGTAACACAAATGCTTTTTATACCTCTTGTGTTCAATTAATTTATGCTCATGCTTTACCTACAAATGAGAATGAAAAATGACTGACATATGCAATTATACTTTTACATCCTGTGTGCTATTTACTTAACATTATCAATAAATACTCGATTTGTAAATGTTTAAATAAATTTTTGGATTCTACTTACTTGAAATTAGCAATCAAGGCTAGATTCAGTAATTTCTAAATAATATTTTACATGTCTCATAGTTAAAGTTACTAATGTAGATTTTGTTTGATAACCACGAAGAAAATTGTTTAGGCATATGAAAGCATATTATATATTTGTTATACATAGAACTATTCCTCCAACTAAAATACAAGGCAATTTTGATTTTTTTCCAAAGCAATCAAAGATATTTTTGTGACAAAATGCTTTGAATACACGTGTATCACGTGTAGTGATATTGCAGTGAAAACAATAAATAAGAACCATGTCGACATAGCAGGGAAAAATTAGTATTGAATTTTTTGGAATTTGAATCTCTGAACAAAGGAGAGTATACCTAATATCAACACATATTTCATAGTTATCTTGTTTTTCATTGGTTTCCTCTCCGATGGAAACTATTTGTGATTATATTGCAAAATGCATAACTGCAAATTCAGAAAGAGGAAATCTATGAACATTGACCAGGTAAATGAAAGGAAAAAACACTGGAAAAATTAGTCTTTATTCAATCAGAATCCTAGAAAAGGTGTAGGAAAGCGGAATATTTCTCAATGATTGGAAGATATATGTTGTGTCCTTTGTTAACAAAAATCTATTAATAATCACTTTCATTAGGGTTGCATAAAAATTATTTCTATGTCCAAGGATCCTTAGATTGAATTGTATATGTTAAATAATAAATACACCAAATACTTAAGACAATATCATTACAGAAAATAATATGATAGGGAGAGACTAAAATCTATCATAATCTCCAAGTAAGATTTATTACATAAGTCAATGAGAAATTTATCATAAGAGTTCATAGTTCAAAATAACTAATATATTTAATATTCATAATAATGAGAGTGTACTACAAGAAATGGATCACTAATTTCAAATAGGACATATATCGTTCACCATCCATCAAAGAATCATTATCATAGACCAAACAATGGAAACTATTAACAAGTGATATGGGAAATAATAAGCTATTAGCTTGAAATGGGAAAACAAATGGCTAAAGAAACAATGCATATGCACATGACCATGTATCATCTATGACAAATAGCCAAAAAATTATTCGACACCATTGTTATTTCACTTAGCATTAGAAGAACCACAATTTCCTTATTTTATAGTTAATTTGCAATTTTTTGCAAGTTGATATGCATTACAAGAGTAAACAAAGAAAATTAGAAAACATAAAGAAGATGCATGTTTTGTTAATTCATTAGACAATAAATTCACAATTATATATAATTGTAATGCATCATTATATAGCTTAGGAAATAAAAATCCTTTTACAAGAAATCCAACTAAGAGAAGCACACAACTTGTGAAAAACACTTGTGCAAATTTAAAAATAAAATTTCTAGAAGATCTAATATATGTAAAAACAATAAAGAAAACAAATGTCTGGATGCCCCAGTAGAGGCCTTATTTTTTTAGACAAAACATTTCATTGAACACATACAAAAATGAATCAATTGAGATACTTGCAAGTTTTTCTTTGTTTTCTTTTTTTTTCTTTCTTTCCTTTCCTTAACGCAATTTTTTTTCACAATTTAAAGAAAAATGAGAATTCAAGTTAATATGTTAACAATGAAAATAAAAATATGTGTTTGTATATAACATGGTATAATGAATTTTTTGTAAGTATACAATGTGTTTGTGCAACTTATATATTATGGTCATATTAACAAAACGATGCACTGGGTTGACAAAACTTTTCGAAAGAAGAAGTTGCTCTGGCAACTATGCACATTGGTTTACAATTTATGTGTCACCAAAAAAAAGTAAAAAATAATTGAGTAGCATAGTCCAAGTAGGTAGTATCAATGAAACCGTGATATCCCTATATTGTATTTAAATCTCCAATTTCCATTTTCTCTTTTTCCCCTCAGTTGAAATGCATTTTAAGAAGAGACCAAAAAAAACTAGAAAATAGAACGAAGAAACAAAATCTCTTAATTCATTGCACAATAAATTTGTAATTGTATAAAACTGCATCACAACACTATTTAGCTCAGAAAACAAGAACAAAAATCTAATTATAAAATGAACACTACATGAAAAAATAGTTATGCAAATAGGAAAATAAGGACGATTTGATCTATGGAAAAAGAAAACGAAAACACAATTATCTCAATTCTCCTATAGTGCCTTATTTTAACATAGAGAATTCAATTGTGAATATACAAAAATGAACACATTGATACACATGCAACTATTTTCATCCATTTTTTTCCTAATAGAACACAATTATAGAAATTACATCAAATGAAAATTCAAGCCAATATTTTAATAGTGGAGAGAAAATCATCAGCATATATATAATATGGCATACTAACTATTTTGGAGTTGCATTATGTTATTGTGGAACTAAGATCTAGTGTCCTTTTAACAAAAAAATGATACTAGTCTCATACAAATTTTGATATAACTAAAATGTCATATTGCAGAGCATGCAGTTTTCTCTCTATTTTTATCTTGAGTATGAAAATTTATAGGAAAAAGAGAAACAAGAACTAGTTATTAAAAAAAGGACAAGAACGTATTCTTGATTGAGATATTGCAGCACATATCCAAAAAGCACTCGCCTAAATTTTATTTTAATTAATTAATTTTAATTTTGCAACTTGCAATAAAAGAAAAACTATATATTAGTATTTTTGCAAGTATTTGTGAATTATGAATTGGTGCAATATAGAAAATAAAAATTCAAAGAGAAAGAATAACTTAATTGTCAAAATGGATGAACTTGTTGTATGAAAGAAGATTTTTTATTTTTATTTTTATTTTATTTATTTATTATTATTATTATTATTTAAATTATTATTTTATTTTTTATTTTTTTTTTATTTTTATTTTTAATTTTAATTTTTTAATTTTTTCTGTTGGTCACAACTCTTTTATCTACACAATAGTTTTGTTAATTATTAAAGTAAAAAGACCTTTAATAGAAATTTTTCTTGAATTTAAAAATGTAGATTATATGCTTTGCATGTATTCCTAAAAGCTTGTCTTAGCAATAAGCGAGCAATGTTCTTTTAGCCATGGCATTTGCAACATACAATCAATTTTGCAGTTCTCCGTTTCCAACATGCATTGAACACTGTGCCATATTTAAAAATTGTGCATTTATCTTTGGTTGGATGAACGAGTTGTTTGCATTTATTACAAATTCGCGAAAAAGGAGGAGAGAAAACATTTTTGGCTTTCAACACTCCCTGGATTTGTGTTTTTTCTTCCCACAAAAAATTGAATTGTTAGGTCCAATATGTATTATCAAAATCCAAGGTTTTGAACATAAAACTAAAACTACTGTTACTTGAACAAAAAAGCTATTAGTAAATATATCTGTGTTCTTGACATTACAAAAGACAATAAATGGGCTCTTGCAAATTTATCATTCAATGGCTTAATGTTGACATCTAATCCTCTGCGATTGGGTGAATTTGAATGTGAACAGTAATCAAGAAGATGAACTGTTCAGTCACATTCATGTATATAACAAATAACTACCTAATGAAATATACGAATCGGTTTTTCTGCCAAGTCTGGAGTTACTCCTGGCCTGACATGGTATCAGAGCACAGGTCCTAGGTTCCTTTTTTAAGTGTGCCTTGTAACTCATCTGTCCCACACTCTGCCATAACGCATTTGTCAATAGCATTCGTCGGTTAACCTCTGACATGGTGAATGCCTGAACGTTTGATGAGGCTGCCCAGACACGAACGTTTGAGATTCCAAACTGAGGCTGCGTGAATGGTATCAGGTTACAAAGCGTTTGAATTGTTGAATGTATTAACATTGGTATGTTTATATGGGTTGAAACTGCATTGAATGCATATGTTGGTATTAAACTATTTATATGATATTTGGAACTGCGTTGAATGTGCTCAACGCTAGTGTGTGCTCGTATGAACGTTGAATGCATATGCTGGTATTAATGTGTTCAACACTAGTATGTGCTCGTATGAACGCTGCTCGTTTAATGCTAAATAAATGGTGTATAATGCCTGTATTGAATGGAGTTACTCGTTTAATATATTAACGTTGTATTAACTGTGTTGAATGTATACAAAGCATTGTTTTAACTATGTATTGAACGCTGAGCTGGTGGTCCAGTGTCCCTATGATTGATATCTGTACTATTCCATTTGTATGGCAATCTCCTGGCCTGCACTCTGCAGTTGTTGCTATCAAGGTAATCCATCGGTCCCAGTGTTTCCAAATTTTCCATGTCAATTTTTTCACCATTGGATGGGGAAGAGCCAGGCACATTTTAAATAACAAATTCTGCTATATAGAGCCTCTGAAATTCTGTTAAATACATATTCAAGGAAGTTCATTCACTGTGCTCGAGAGAATTCTATAATCGGGTGGCAAAGATTTCACAACATTGTCCGGTAAATATCACCCTTTTTCCATGGCAATGGTTGTTGCTTTATTGATTTTTCTGTTCAAATCTGAGAGTTTGATTTCGAGGTGCAGCACTTGTCAGAACGCCTGGAGTTTCATATATTGAGGATAGTTTCTGGTGTTAAACTATGACTTTATATTCGTTGGACGTTCCTCCTTTTTATTACTTCGCTCCATATTGCTTGGCATATACTGAATAAAAAAAAGGGTTATATGCAGTAACATAGCGTATACTGAATTAAAAAAAAAAGGGGGTTATATGCAGTGAAAATTTTGTGATAGTGATAGCATTCCTTTTTAGCAACAGAAGTTTTTTTTCTCCACAAGAGCAAATTTTTTTGCCATTAGAAGTATTAGTTTATCAGCAAAAGTATTTTTTCTATCAGCAGAAGTAATTTTTTACAGGATGCATTCAATCATTTCTATGGTAGGAATAGTTCTCACTGGCAAGGAGAACTATCTTGATTGTTCCCAGATGATACAACACACCCTCATCTTCAATGAGTTGTGGAAAGGAGTGCGTGTCGGAGAAGGAGACAGTGACCCAGAAAAGCCTACCTCAGACAAAGAGCTCGCCATTTGGGAAAACAAGAACAACAAAGCGTATGCATTAATCACAACATCTGTAAATAAGGAGGTGAGTCGCCACATTTCATCATATTCAACTATCTTTGAAGCCTTACAAAAGTTGAAAGAACTCTATGACTCACATTCTGCACTTGAAGTCGTCCAACTCATGATTAAACTCTTCACTCTTGAACTGCAGAATAATGATCCTCTTGCTCTTGCATCTAAAATAAAGTCTATAATGCATGATATCAAATCCACTAAAGTTGAGCTGGATATCTCGCTTATTGCTTTTCTCAAGGCACTTTATCCTACATACTCCAATTATCTTGAGTCTTTGCAAGCAATTGGAAATCTCAAAGATATAACCTTTGACTCTCTTGTGAAAAAGTTTGCTGAAAGAGAAAAAGCCTTTGGAAAGAAGACAGCACCTGAATCTTCTGAAGAGACTGTGTGCCTTGCTCATAAAGAAAAGTATCATGCTCAAGATTCTACAAGAGTAAGAGGTGGACGAAGAGGAAGAGGAAGATATTTCAGAAGCAGGGGAGGCAGACATTCTCAAGGAGAAAAGGCAAATTTACATTGTATTCGTTGCAAAAGAAATGGATCACATGATGCCTCTACATGCAAGCTACCATGGGACAAAATTGAGCAGAGAAGAAACCAACAGAAAGGTAAAACTGATGATACAGACAAAGGTAAAGCACCTGAATCTGCTCACTATGTTGAGGCACAATGTAACATTGGAGTAAATGAAGATTTGTTTAATACTTCACTTGCTTCCTGGAAAAATGATTGGCTGCTTGATTTAGGAGCAACCTGTCACATGACTCATAGAAAAGATTTTTTTGAAGATTTCACTGACAATGTTGATGGAGTGGTATACTTTGCAAATCAGTCAAAAATCAAGCCATCAGAGCTTGGCACAATCAGGCTTAAACTGCCTGGTCTTCAGACTTTCTTCTTGATCATGTTTTATATCTCCCACAGCTCAAGAGAAACTTGTTTCCTTGGTCTACATCCGTCAGCAAGGTCACTCCATTCATATGTTTGATGGCAAGCTTGAGGTGAGAAAATCATCTGATTACTCACTTTTCATGAGGGGAATAGAAGAAGAAGACTTCTCAAACTGCAAGGAACATCTGCTCATAAACAACATTTCTCATATATTACTCATCATGAAGAAGGTACACTTCCATCAAGTTTATTATGGCATGCTAGATTTGGACATTTAAACTATGAAAGTCTTCGTTTATTGAAGAAAAATGGTGTTGCTGGTTTGCCTACAATTCCTAGAAAACTTAAGCAATGTGATGCTTGCATTCTAGGAAAGCATAGCAAACAGTCTTTTCATGATTCACATTCAAGAGCACATAGGAAACTTGAACTCATTCATTCAGATTTATGTGGTCCAATGCTTGTTTCTTCTGCAAATGGAAATAAATATATCATGACATTTATTGATGACTACCCCAGAATGTGTTGGGTTTATTTATTGAAGAACAAATCTGATGTTTTCTAATATTCAAGAATTTTCATAAATGGATTGAAAATGATGCACAATCTCATATTGGGTCTATTCGCATTGATAATGGAAAAGAATATATATTAAATGAATTTGAACACTATCTTCGCCAACATGGGATTAAACATCAAACAACTGTGCCTTATAATCCCCAAAAGAATGGTGTAGCTGAAAGAATGAACAGAACAATCCTAAATATGGTACGATCCATGATTTTTTTCAAAAATGTAAAGATAATGTTTTGGGCTGATGTTGTTCTATGTGCTGCATATATAAAGAATAGATGTTCGTCTAGTGCTATAAGAAACAAGACTCCATATGAATTGTGGTATGGACATGTTCCTTCGGTAAAACATCTCAGGATTTTTGGTTCCACCTGTTATGCTTTGATACCAAAGGTACATAGAAACAAACTTGGTGCTAGAA
>APFE030842103.1:0-12536 GCA_000404065.3 Pinus taeda | reverse complement strand
CATGTTCAGTTCAGCAGGGACAGGTGTTAGAGAATCGGATTGCTATCAGTTGTGACTATAGTTGTGCATCAGATCTTGCACAATCAAGGGATTGAGTATGCCAGTGAGTTTGCCCACGTATTTTCCCACATTTTAGCTTGTGCTCACGTGATTTAGCCAAGTAAATACGTGGTTGCTTTGGAATTATCATCAGTTCTTGAGCAGGTATTGAGCAGCGGAGGCAGGCAAGCAGCGAAGGAGATTTGAGCCAGTGATTGATTCAGATCTGAGCTGTATTGTGTGTAACAGAGGTGGAGATACTTGTGAGAAGTATTATGTTGTGTAATGTTACATGACTCAATCATTAATATACAGATAGTTGGGGTTTTTAGCGAGATGCTTTCCCCGGGATACATACTGTGTTAATGTGTGAATGCTCTTGATGTTTTATTGTTATTGATGCTGCTATATTGATGATCAACGTAGAGGAGCTTATGTATTGTGTATGTTTTCCGCAATAGTACATGATCAGGATAATCTCCATTGAATATGTGTTAAATTATTCAAAATTTCTACAGTGTAGGATTAATCTAAAGATCATCCGATCTGACATGTAAAAATGGAGATATGAATTTATTTGTATTATTGACAAATTGTCAAGATTGGTCAGTGATCAAAACATGAATTTTCACCCCCAGCGCAACCTCAACGTTGCATATAAAAGGAGGAGACCTAAACTCATTATTCGATCATCTCATCTTCACTCATCTATCTCTCCTCACTTGATTGGGTACGCAGATTGGGGCAGCATCTCTCACACATGCGAAGGAAGGAGACAATTTTTTATTTAGGTTTGCATTGACTAGGTTTGACCAAAGCTGCAGGAAGACTATTTAGGACAGCATTGACCAACATTGACCTCTCCCTGACTACGGATTGGGTGAGGCTACTTCTCCTTGGTAGGCCACAGATTTGGGCATGCAAACTGTGGTGATCTGACCTCTGGTTTGACCAATGTTGACTACCCTAGTTGTTGGCTGCAGGTTGACTTTTGTTGACCAATGTTTGACTGATTTTTCAGATTGCTTTGGGCTATTTGATCCTGCTGTTGGAGGCCGAATTGACTGAGCTTTGACCGAGCTAATGTGGAGGTCATATATGATCTATTTGACCAGCGTTGACTTTGTTGGTTAGGGTTTGCTATTGCTGTCATAAAATATCAGTTTGTACTATCACTCTCTCTATTGATCTATTGAATAATATAAGAAGAATTGATCAAGGGTTTCCCCACATTGAGGTTTGTCCTTGACTGGTGCCACATCTTGTGTCCTCTTGTATTGGCTTGTCTTCTACTATTTATGTTTATGTTCTATTTGCATTTACTATCATGCTGATGTGATTGTTAAATTGGATATTGGTATTGGGATAATTAAGAAATTGAAGTAAATTGCTTTTAAGCATAGAACATACCAAAAATTAACAAAAGGTATCAAAAAGATGTTGTCCAAAGGTTATCTAGGCAAATTTCCCTATAGGTGTTTTTGACAGGCCATCATCTTTTGGGCAATGCGGAAGTGGGATGTTTATTATTTTAAGGCTTGGAGATTTCTATCAGTTCATATGGTTCAGTGGAATAGGCACAAACACCAGAGCGGAACTTATTGCTCTGTGGGAGTAATATTTTGTGGAGATCGATGTCTTTGGAGATTCCAAAGTAATTGTGGAGTGGGCTAATTTAAGGAATGTTCTAGAGACTCCTGCACTAATGAATTGGATGTACAGGATCAGGATGCTGATAAAATATTTTAAAAGTATCTCCTTTTCCCACATTTATAGAGAACAAAACCATGTTGCAGATACATTGTCCAAAAAAAGACGCAGCTCAGAGCCAGGACTAATCAGTTTCTTTGTTTATGAGAATGGCATTTTCCAGCGGTCTGGTCACTTCAAGATTTGATGGGTTTTTTTCAGATTTCGAATGTCCACAAACGTAGATGTAATTACATTTTATTTTTTGTGCTTTATACGAAACATATAGTAGAACAGAATACATTTTTTGTATGATGGAAGAATATGAATGATATCTATTATTCGGAGATAGGTAGAGGATAGTAAGCAGAGATAGAACATAGATTACAATGCAAAAAGTGATAGGGACAATGAGAGAGAGTAACATTTTGAATGTCAACAGGGGTAGACAGTAGAAAGATCTATGTAAATGTAACTTACTTTTATAATGAAAGCAAGCTGTTTTTTCTTTCTTGGAAAAGTATTGTGTCTGTAGATGTAGTGTTCCTTCGTTTTGCTGGATTGATCGATTTTCGTTCTCCTATTACGTGGGATTTGTAAGGGTGAGACAGCTAGGTGTTTGAGCTATTGCATTCTAGCTTCTTCTTTCAGTTAATTGAATACAGATGTCATTGAGTATTGCAGATTGCTGGTTTGAAAGATTTTTGCTTTTCTCTATAGAGAAGTGCAGGTTCACTGACCATGTGCTGAAAATTTAACACTTCGGGTAGTGAATTGGCTTTGCATTTGACTCAAATTTTGTTGAATCACCATGTTGACTCTTCACTTGATTTTCCCCGTCATGGCCAAGTTTAAATCTGAATTTCTACCTTTTAGCGATGGTTCTTAAAGATTGTAATTAATATATTTAATATTCAAAACAGAAAACTTGAAGCCCTGCCCAAGGACAAATTTTAGCATTTACAAGTACAGTTTAAAATAGATGATAAATTAACCGTTGATTAAAGATTACGACAAAAATTTTTACTGGAAGAGGAGACATATTTACTTACCTCTTCTTGATCACTTTATGACCTAAAATCATTTTACTTCATACCTCAGAATCATTCATACCTCCTTAGAATCATGACTTTTTTCTCTACAAACACATTTCATGATTGGCACCATTGTTTGTCGATCTCGCCAATGTACCTTCCTGTTAATTTGCTCTAAGCCTCTTTCATATAGCAGCTATTTATAAATCCAGACTCTATCAAGGGGCCATTATGATGGCAGATGTTAATCGATCTAACCTTCCGTGTTTACCAACCCACAGGTTAGTGATGCTTTGCATGCAAACTACATTATACACTATATAAATATATGAAGTGGAGCTCAACAGTAAAAATTCTTTGTAAACTCTTAGTGAAGAGTTCCATTTCACTGAAGAAGTACCCTACCTCATTACATATGCGTTAGACCCACTTTTATCGGACTGCAATAAATCAAATATTAGTTGTTTGCAGAGCTCAGAACTTAAGAGCTCGCCCAGAATCAATCTTATACTTCTCCTCTTATTCCAATACATGGCAGCCTCACACGAGGGGAAAATTAGTGAGGTTTTCATCTCTTCCTGTAAAGCAATGCAATTATTTTTCATTATACAACCTTTTCTGGAACAAGTATAGCAGGTAAATTTGAGATATGGCCATCCAAGATTCGAAGGTCACGATTGCCTGAACATCGCATGAACAGGAAATCCAAATCTCTACTATGAAATTACCATACATCAATTTTGGTTAAAGAGCTTTGCTCCTGGGTTGTGTCCGTTTCCATTTCAAGTAGATTTGATATGCCAAGCCACCGAATACCATGAATACGCTAACCCATTGTCTATCTGACAGTGGGTTACCACTAAACAGTGATGATACCAGAATGCTAAAAAATTTGCGTACAGTAGTTATGGTGGTATTCGCCAAAGACCCAAACATGCTTATGGTCATAAAGATGAAATTCTGCCCAACTGCTCCACAAACGCAGAACCATAAAATATCCCAGGCAGCTTCTGGGTGCTGTTTGCAGAAATGCACTGCCTCAAAACCACCAGCACCTGGCAAGATAAACATATAGAGCGAGTACACACAACCCCAGAGATTCATCCCTAGCATGATGTCCCATCCACTTGTTTTAGGAAATCTGAAAACGCACAAGAATTTTACAATTTCAAAGATCTCTCTCATACAAAAATTTAGTTCTATCAAAATATTAAATAAAGGGAAAGGATTACCTTTCTTTTATATTATCTTGAGTGGAGTTTGTGTATCCATCGAAGAGAAGATTGCCAAGGCAAAGACCATATCCCCATGGTGCATTTGGGTGTGCAAGCTTACTTACAGTCTTCGAACTACTCTGCAATTGTGCTCCAAATAAAGTGCAGTCTATCTCAGTACAATGTAGACTGTTGCACAAAAGAACGCACAGATGTCGAAATACATGCAATACCTTAGAAAGTGCAAACAAAGATACACCACTAGCAACAAGAGAAGTGCAGATGTATTCGGGCAAAGTATATTTGATGCCATAATACAATGCTCCAACCAGCATCACTGCCATGCCAACCATTGAAAATTTGAATAGCCATTTACTAAGTTGTCTTTACAGTATATATCTGGTTAGATGGTTGTTGCTGTCAGATAAAATTTGCCGTGGTACGGGAATTCAGTTACGTTGCAAATGGATGACATAGTCTAGAATTATATTTTCATAAATAATCCCAACCAACAATTATCGTCAAATGTATTGAATCATAGTGCAACTTTGTGAGAGCTCAAAGGCAAAACCTGTCAAAGTCAGATACATTTTTTCAAATATGCCTCTAATATATCCTTGTGACACAAGTTAATTTCCAATCATAATTTTTGGTTGCCTATCCAAACATTTCCTCCAAAAGCTCATTGCTTATTAGAAGCTTGAACTACCAGTTGAAGGACAGATTCCCAGTTTCAAAATGTACACATAAAAACAAACTCGTTCACAACCAAACAATAAATCATACCTGGAATCATTTTTGAGGATTTCGCCAAAACCTGCAACCACACAAGAGCATTTCAAATATTGTAAAAAACTGAAGCAGGAAATTATCTCAAAATTCCTCTTTGGCAATGATTATAAGAATTAAAACAGAGTTATCACAAATGAAATTGCTTAATGATTCATCTTTAAATTGAATACCAGCATTAAACTAATATTCTCAAAAGAAAAAATTGGTTTTGACAACAGTGATTATAAATGATCACAGAAGATAGTTCGGAGAAAGGCTAAATCATGCAATACAGTCAACTTACAACTGATATTTTATTATTTAGCTTTTGTTGCAATTACCTGAATACAAAAATTCAGACAAACCGTTGTTTTATGCACCAGGAAGAATGTAAGAACGCAATCAGGGAAGCTCAACCGTTAGCAACTGCAAAGAGTGTTTCAATACCAGTATGCAATAATAAGGAGTCATTGTAAGGGTATCTAAGAGGAAGGCTGCAAATGGAGACAGGTGGTTTTCATAGAGCTTGTTAGTCATTCATCCTGACGTTTCGAAGGCTTCTGCTATTATGAAAGGAACTTTACTACACATCCATAGCACGACGAAATTCTACTACTTTGGTAACTTCTAAAGAAAACATTCTGCTGTCTAGGTTTCAATCAGGGACCATCAATTCTACATGTGCCATGGGAAACTGATGTCAATTGTGTCTAACTGGATTCTCTACAAAATTAAGACAAAATTAATACAGGATTGAAAACACTATATTTGAATTTTATGATAAATATTTTGCCAGGATCAACATTTTTGTGTCCAAACAATTTATAAAGACATTCTGTTTAATGGGAAGAAAAATTAGAATATAAGCAAATAACATGGAAAAGGTCTTCGCATTAAAGATGTCCATATACGCATATATATTAATATATGCAGGAATATGTCCATATACGCATATATATTAATATATGCAGGAATAGAATTCAGAAACACTGGAAAGGACATAATGATCCAGAAAGACCGCAATTTGCTGTTACGGATTCTAAATCTAGGTGGACATACATCCAAATTCACTGACTTTTTGCAAACATATCATCATCATATCAAAAGCCCATTCTCCCTTTGACATCAATGACAAATTCTTCCAACACAATCAAAGACAACTAGTAGTTTAATATCGTATAGACTGACTCAGTGATTTCAATAAAACAGGTTATCCATGACGATAAACAAATGAGAAAACTCTAAAATGTTTCAACATACCTGGGCAGGGTAACTGATGTACTTCAATGCTTGGAGACCTAATGCTGGTCCAATAGTATTTGTTAAACCAGGGCTCCAAAATTCCCACAGTGGAGCTGTGCCACTGCTTCTTGTGGACCAAAGTTTCGTCACTGTTCTCAAAGAAATTGACCCCCCCAAATTAACATAGTTTCAGTTATTGGCTCCTTCAGCCAGTATTGCTATCTTTGATAAAACTGTAAAAGAAAACCTTACAGAAACTTCAAGCACCATGGTGAATCGGATAACTTACTTATGTATGACCAGACTAAGCAGACTACATTCTGTAAAAAGCTCAGGAATGGTAGGTGTTGAAATCTCTGGCCATCGGGACCAAAACGTTTAGTGGATCTGCTCAGATAGAACAATTCAGATGGATCAGTAACATTTCTCCTTATTTAAATCGTTATTTAAAGGAATAGTCCAAAAGAATCTTCATTATCTGTTCCCAAACCCTAAAATCTCTGCAAAAGCTTAAATTTTCAGCACCCAACAGAGCTTCAGATCACACATGTTAGCAGCAACGCACATTGTTTTCCTGCTGTAACATAATAACAAAGTCTCGTAAAAAGGTCGCTTTGGAAGCATAAAAACTTTGCTCTGGTCGAAATTAAAGCAATTATCATATGAACAAGTTCTCATGTTTAAGGACAAAGCTAGAGTACTGAAAGCTAGAATACTAAATTGATGTATTGCAATTATCATATGAACAAGTTCTCATGTTTAAGGGCAAAGCTAGAGTACTAAATTGATGTATAAGATCCCTAATTTATAGGACCAGGAATCCACCTCCACACCTGTTGTTTATGTATGATACTGGTTGTTTATAGTACAAGGAATTCACCTCTACACAAAAATATGTGAGACCCTTCGTTTTACAAACAACAAACCAACCTCGAGAGAAGAAATTAAAGGGGTTGTCACTCCATATACAGGGCCAAAGTAAAAACCAAACTGAAAAATTGATATATAAGACCCTGTTTGTAGAACCAGGATCCACCTCCGGATAGGAAATAAAGGAGTTGTACAATCCTAAACACCAACATACACGAATTAATGAATTCGGGTAAAATTTTCAGATAGATTTCGTATAAAGCTAACCTGCGTTCATCAATAGAGAGCCAATGCTAAATTAACATCCGATTGGAACATTCCGTAAAATTTACTGACCTCAAAGAAATTAGAAGTCCAAAACACACCTAGCCACACATCCACACAGGAAAAAAAACATGTCTACCCAGACAAAAACAAAAGCACAGAAGAAAAAAACCAAACAAACATACAGAAGCATCTGAAATGATCAAATGGAGTTTATTAACTTACAATATTTCCTGCAAATATCCTTGATATATGTAAGCCCCAAAAATTCCTCCTACGCAAATCAGAAGCCATAGAACCCGCTGAAATGCAATAACTTCCTTATCCATTTTTCAAAAAATCCTTGAGTCCTCTTTCTTTGGGCCTCCAAATCGATCCTCCCTGGAATTTCCGAGGAAGAAATGGCAATTGCAAACTTTCTGCACATTTGGAAGATTCTTAAATATGCCTGGTTTGTGTTAACAAGTCGTCGATATTAATTGGTCGTATCACAGTCCTCTGCTTTCTGATTGGTTCAGACACGTGCATTGTTTTAATTTGTACAGGGGACTTAATATAAAAAAGGCGTCGCGTGGCTTTGACTAGCTATGACGTTAGTTTTGTAAATTTAAATATACTAATATTTAAATTCAGAAATTGAGAAGAATTATTGAAACATTAATTATTAAATTATAAAACCCAGACATAATAATAGGGTATTATTAGTGACATTGTCAAATGTTTTTAATTATAATTATTTTTGTTATTTAAATCATATCTTGATTATATAAATGATTAGTATCATTAAAAATTTATAATGGGTGTTTTTATTATGTTAACTTAATTTTAAATTATTATTTCTATAAATTTATTATTCAAAGTAAAGTGGATGGAATAATATATTTTAAAATTAATAAATATATGAATATTAAATATATAATAGAAGGAATTAAAATTTAACACTCACTTAAATAATAATTAATTTATTTATAAATATTCTAAATCAAATTTTTTATATGTGTATATATATAATTGTTACAATGAGCAAAAAGAGATTTTCAAATGATTTTTTGATGGTCCTCATAAAATATGATAAGATAATTATATTTATGTCTAATTAATGACCATAAAGTAGGTTAAAGGGACTATTGAGTACAATGATGTATATACAAAGCGAGAGAACCAAACAATCCCCTATAAAAGATATAATGCATAAAGTAAATCAACATTTAGCCTTAGCATAGAAGATCCAGAAGCTAATAGGTATGAGGATCAGACCCATCTCTCCTAACATCCGAGGCTGAATGAATAATATTGAAGAAACTCAACAAATTTTGTTGGCCGGATGAAGAGCTGATGGCAAGTGCAAACTATCCACTAAATCGTTTCCTGGGGGGTTCGCATGTTATTGAATACTGGAGGACCTAGTCCATCTCCCAGGAACGAATTTGAGACAGATTTGTTGTTGAGATATCGTGTGGCAGGGTGAGGTCCCACGGATCCTCACTAATCTAGAGTCTAGATACGTACTGGTATCAATCGATCTCCTGGTGCCCCTGTCTTAAGGTAGTACCCTGAAAAATGTCATTATCCTTTGTGTGGGGTCTGGTCTAATGGGAGGCTGAAGAATATGCGATTGGAACCTAAGAGCCTCCTACATATAGGGCCAAACATCTCTGATCAAGATACTTGAAAAATTCGGCGAGGGTCCGAGAATCTCTAAACAAGCAATGAAACCTTCCTCTGATCTCGTAGTAGACAGGGCCTCCAAGAATGAAGTATACCTCGGTCTCCACTTCCTGTAAATGACATACATGGCAAAGTATGTCTAGTCTATCCACCTGGTGGTCCATCTCTACCTGAAGTCTATGAGAACCTACTCTGAACTGGCTTAGAGGAATGTGAAGAACATGCATCCAATGGTGAAACATATACTCGAGTCAAACAATGAGCCTGTCTCTCAACTCCAAGACGTGCTCAACATAGAAGGCCATCTTTGGGCGCAACCCTCTCAGAGGATTGACCTAGGTGACCTCGACGAACTGTCTATAGATGTCCTCCCTGATGGTCTTGTTTAGCTCTTGTCTAGTAGGTAAAAGGTGACCAGGAGCATCTAAGGAATATCGGGAAGGAGGGAGATGATCCAACTGAATTCCCAGTTACTCTAAGAGATTTGAAACTCGTGTAAACCAACATATGGCTCGCCCTGAGGGACTAGAATGGGCAATAGTATCAAAAGAGAAATATGCCAAGTAAGGATATGGGTCCCTACTCTTTATCGGGTCTGCAAATCCCTAGACATGATGCAAGAATGAAACCAATATGAAGACTGTCTCATGCCGAAAGGGCTGAGCTCCAAACTCTGCAAGGATGATGCGTTGCGGTACTATCAGTTTACACCTAATGATGTGGCGGAGAAGAAGAATATGGACTCTCTCAACTGAAGCCCAATCTGACTCAAGTAAAGACGGTCCCCAAATCCTTGAGCCATATAGAATAGTGGGATGGATCAAGGTGTCCATGAGAATCATCTTGGATGAGATGTCTTGGAAGTGATGTCGAAAGCACTCTCTCGAGAAGGGTTGAGGATCTATATCCGTTATTGATCTAAGGCTAAAGTGTTGGTCGCAAATTGAAGTAGGGACCTGAGAATTTCACCCCCAAGTAAGTATGCGTGCGAGTGATCTCAATCACTTCTTCTCTGAATAGAAAGTGAAGGTTTGAGGTTTTCTTCACCCCATTGAAGAGCATAACCTTGGTTTTACCTAGGTTGATCGTCCTATCGATGATAAAAAAAACAGAGCTAAGGCATCCAATGACATTTGTAATCCTTCTGGGGATGAGGAGACGAGGACTACATCATCAACAAAGAATAGAATAGATATTAGAACCTGGTGAAGATGGAAGCCATCAACGTCCTGGATATGCTCATGTAGAAATGCTTCCACCTCATCAATATAGATCCCAAACAGGGTAGGGGACAGGGGACAACCCTATTTAACCCTAATAGTGCTTTGGATAAAATCAGACATCCCATGGGCCGCGTGAAGATGACCAAGAGCGGACTCATATATGCACATAATAGCGGTCAATAGGATTGTAGAGATGCCAATATCTATGAGTCTCTAGAGTAAGGCCTCCCTCGGAATAGAGTCAAAAGCTTTCTGAAAATCTATGAAACAACAGTTGTAATATGCCCAATTTTGTGAGCATGGGAGTCACAAAGGAATTTTGCCCAATTTTAGCAATATTAATTAAAAGTGGGCAAATATTAATGTAGAAGGTGGCTAGTACCATTTTATCAAAGAATAACGGCAAAATACTATTTTATTAAATGGCGGCAAAAGTGACTCAGTGGAAAACGACCCCCACCAATAAAATAATATTAAAAAAGGAGTCTAGATGCATGAGGAGAAATTATAAAAGGAGGATGGACTCATTTTGTGGATTATCTTTGGTCATTTTATAATTTTAACATTAGTTCTCTTGAGTTGCTTAGCCAAGACAACCATGTTATTCAACATAAGGGATTTCTGAGCAGAAATTCCACCTCTACCTTCGATGAACTTCGAACGTCACCCAAGGGGAGTAAGGAGTCCATCTTAGGGCTTCCCTAGGAGCTACATTGTAGACCATTTCCAGTTGGAGCATGCTTCTCTTAGGGTGTAGAAGGAAATTCGAAGAGGCTGAGAGAAGGTGGCAAACAATGGAGTTTTGGCCAGAGAATTTGCATAGATTTATCCATAGGGAGGGCGAGTTTTTCCTTGGTGATTTGCAGGGCTGAGAATGCTACATTTTGGAGGGCCGAATTAATCATTTCAAGGGTTTGTTGACAGCTACTGCGCAGACATTTTGACAGGATATTTGGAGAGTTCGGCTCAAGGATAAAGAAAGAGGCTTGGAGGCGTGATTTGCAGGGGTTGGAGGAGATTTTTCCAGTAATCGATTGGCCTTCTACAAAAAAATTATTTCTACAAAGCGTTTTTCCAACTAGTTAGAACCATACACATTTATTGGGGTCACTGGGGCACATTGGATTTATCCCAAACCCTTTCTAGATTTTTGTGGGTTTATTGAGAGGAGTCTCCAGCTAATTTAATAGAATTTTTCTAACAATATTCGGGCTTGAAATCCTCATTCTTATAGCAGGGCGAATTGCTAGTTCGTTGGGGAATCCAGATCACTTGGTGGGCTCAGTTTTTGGCTTAGAGTTGGACCAAACCCTTTCCGGGTATTTATGGGATTTTGGAGAGGAGTCAGTGGCTACAATTTCAAGGTGATCCAAGCATTCTTGAGCATAGAATATTCAGTTCCTTACTATTGTACCAATCCTTGAAGCTTGCTACTACGTCATCTCTCACAGGCCTATGCAGTTCTCTTGGGTGACTGTTGTGTGGAGCGTCAGTTAGAGGATTTAGGGGTTGAGTTGTTAGTATTTCATTTGGAGGGGGATTATGGAGAGATTACTAGCATTTTGGAGCAAAAATTCATCATTTTCAGCTACAGGTGAAGCATTCTGGTATTTGAGGAGGGCTAAGCTATTTGGGGTCAAATTTGGAGGGTCAAAACTAGAGAAAAAATTTTCTGGGTTTTTGACAAAGATCACATCCCCAAATTTACAAAATTTTCTGGGTAGTTTTGAGGGGCCCAATCAGGGTACCAAGTCAACCAGCAATGAAGAAAAATTGGGCCAATGCAGATTTCTAGAGGGACAAACTATAGCAGTAGTTGGGCAATGGGAGATTGATCACTTGGGGCTTGTAGCTTTCCTTGATCAAACCCAGGCACACTCCTTCCAATTTTATTGTACTCTAATAGCTTATTTATAATAAAAATTGGCCATTTGGGTGTTCCAGAACATTTTTCTGTTCATGGGTGTTTATTGAAATTTATTGTGTTGTTATTTTTGTGCATGTCTTTGATTATCTCTGTAAAATTTCTATTTGGAATATTACAACAATATAATTTCGAAGAGCGATGTCGTGCCTCCTCAATCACGACGCAAAGGGTGAAGATGTGGTCAATGGTTTGATGAGTCAATCAAAAACTTGCCTGTCCCCTAGCTCTGAGTTGTCTCTACTCAAGGTCACTGGAGAGCTTCCTATGTAGAATAAAAGCATACAACTTCGAGAATATGTGGCCCACCATGATCGTTCTATAGTTATTGGGATTTGAGCTGGAACCTGATTTGTGGATCAGATGGATGATGTGGTGTGACCATGTCGATGGAAAAGCTTCACGGACAACATGGTTGAAGAGATCAGCCAATTAGCTAACCAAAGCACAGAAACTGTGCTTAAAGGACTATGCTTGGTAGCCTTCCTCATCGGCTTCTTTGTTGTTGTTCATCACCCAAATGGCCTCTTTAATATCTTTGTCTGAGAATAGGTAACATGAAGAGGGTGGGGAGGTAAAATGAATTTTTGCATGCTCG
>APFE030842088.1:0-11145 GCA_000404065.3 Pinus taeda | reverse complement strand
CTGAACACAACTCCATCAACTGCACCTCCAGTCCACTAAACTCAACTCACTTGAGTTCTAACTGCAGTCCTGCATGCAAATATTAGTCATCCCATAGGTAACCACGTATTTCTTATGGGATCTGCATGTACCACATCCGTAGCTCATCCTGAAGTGCTCCAAGAGAATAAGACAAAGTTTATAGTCTAAATATTATTATGAGCTAATAATATTTGACTGTTCTATATTTAGACTGAGTAGTCACTCCGCTGTGATCTAAAAATAGAAGTCCATCTATTTTTTCCAACTTGATCAATCATCCATAAACAGCAACCTGCAATCCATAGACATGATCCATATGTCTAAAAATAGACATAGTCTAAAAATAGACTTGCGCCAAAAATAGCCTGCGGGCTCACTTAGTGAAGGCAACTCTTTTCACTAAGCTCCATCATCTTGTTGCAATCTCAACATCTAATGCGTTGAAGTATTTGATAAGGCCCGTAGAATTTTGGAGCTAATTTCTAACAACCTTTGTCTTTGAGTGATGTTTGGTTGTATGGTTGTAGCCTCAAGAATACCTGATCCCCTTCTTGAAATGTGCGCTCTAAATGATGTTGGTTTTCCTATTGCTTCATGTGATTTTGAGCTTGATGGAGAGTATCTTTGAGATGGGCTAGCATGATTGCACGGTTCTATAGGAGTTGATCCACTTCTTGCACCTTAGAGTATCCAGGGATATAAGAAGTAGGTGAAGGTGGGAGTTGATCATACACTACTTCATTTGGAGTCATCTTCGTGGTGGCATGATAGTTAGTATTATACCACCATTCAGCTAGAGGTAACCATTGTACCCATTGATGTTTCTTTTCTGAAGTGAATCACCTTAGGTAGGTCTCCAAACATTTGTTGATTGCTTCAGTTTGACCATCAGTTTGGGGACAATAGGAAGTACTTAGTTGGAGTTGGGTGCCTTGTATCTTGAAAAGTTCTTACCAAAAGTTACTAGTTAAGGTTGGGTCATGAATAGACACAATGGAAGTGGGCACGCCATGCAGTTTGAAGATCTGGTCCATGAAATCTTAAGCCACCAAAGTGGGGGTAAATGGGTCGGGTAGGGCGCCAAAATGAGCATATTTAGAAAGTCTGTCCACAACCACCATGATGACTGACTTGTTGCCTGATTTCAGAAGACCAGTAATGAAATCCATAGAAACATCTGTTCAGATTGAGGCAAGGATGGGCAATGGTTGTAAGGTGCCTGGGGACTTGACTATTTCTCCTTTGTGGCGTTGACACACATCACATTCAGATACAAAAATAAGAATGTCAGTTTTCATGCCTGTCCAAAAGAAGGAACGACAAGTGCGAGCATAAGTCTTTTGAAAGCCTACATGGCCTATAGTGGGAGATGAGTGCAACTCTGCGAAAATGCGCATTTTTAGGATGGATGTTGGTGATATCACTACTCTATCCTTGTAGCGAAGAATCTCATACTTCCAAGAGTAGCCCCATGTGGAATTAGGATCTTCTCTCAATTAGTTATTAATGAGTTGGGAGAGAGAGGGATTTGAAAACCATTCCTTGCAGGCTTCTTCAATTTCAATCCAACCTAGAATGGGAAGAGAGATTGATAACATGGTGTTGTCATCCTCAATTGGCATGATAAAGCATCCGCTGCTACATTTTCACACCCTTTCTTGTAAATTATCTCATAATCATATCCTAGCATTTTGGCTAGCCATTTATTTTGTTGGGGCAAGGATAGACGTTGCTCCAAAAAATATTTGAGGCTTTGATGGTCTATGCGGATTTGGAAATGCTACCCTAATAAGTATGGTCGCCAGGTATCTACTGCATGTAAGATGGCCATCATCTCCTTCTCATAGGTAGATTGTCCCATATGTTTCCCACTTAGTTGTTAGCTGGTGAAATCCAAGGGTCGACCTTCCTACATTAAGACAACCCCAATACCTGTGCCTGAAGCATCCCATTCAATCACAAAAGATTTGACGAATTCGGGTAGTGCCAATACGGGAGTG
Source organism: Pinus taeda (assembly GCA_000404065.3). Lineage (NCBI taxonomy): Eukaryota > Viridiplantae > Streptophyta > Pinopsida > Pinales > Pinaceae > Pinus > Pinus taeda. The sequence continues at coordinate 9,124 of APFE030842088.1, read as the reverse complement.
GAACACATGGCCTATTTGAGAGCCATAAACACCTGTTGTGCTTCATCAGTCCAAAGGAATGAATTTTTCTTGAGAAGGTTAGTGAGAGGTCTAGCAATGTGACCATAATTGCGAGCAAACTTGTGATAGTAGCCCGTGAGACCCAAGAATGCTCTCAAACTCTCCAAGGTATTTGGTTGGGACCAATCCTGCATTGCCTGGATCTTTTTTGTATCCACCCTAACACCTTCACAACCCACAATGTGGCCCAAATACTCGACTTCTTCCATGCCAAAAGAACACTTGGACAATTTGACAAATAATTTATGCTTCCGGAGTAGTTGCAAGAGCAGGTCTACATGATGAAGATGTTTTTCCCAGGTGAGGCTGTAGATGAGAATGTCATCAAAGAAAACGAGGACAAATTTTTTGAGATATGGTTTGAGAAGGTGATTCATGAGGCTCTAAAAAGTGGATGGAGCATTACAGAGACCAAATGGCATGACCAAGAATTCATAATGGCTTCATGAGTTCGAAAAGAAGTCTTGGGAATGTCTACTTCTTTCATGCGTATTTGGTGATAGCCCGAATGAAGATATAGCTTAGTAAATAATTGAGCACCATTTAGTTCATCCAACAAATCATTAATAACTCGAATAGGGAATTTATCTTTGATCATGAGCTTGTTGAGGGCCCTGAAGTCTGGACAAATGCGCCATTCCCCATCTTTCTTAAGCACCATGACCACTGGTGATGAATAAGGGCTGATGCTAGGATGAATGACACCAGCTTCCAGGAGTTCCTTGATGATTTTTTCAATTTCATTCTTTTGGGTGAAAGGATATCTATATGGGCGCACATTTGGCGGTTGTGCCCCTGGGACCAAAGTGATGTTATGATCATGTTCCCCTCTTGAGGGTGGAAGCTCTTTAGGTTTGTCAAAGACCTGCTGGTGGCGGGTTAAGACCTGTTGCATCTCAGGATGAATATGAAGAGTAGTGGGCTCGATGGATTGGATGGCATTAAATTGGGCGAGAAGTCCATGATGGCCCTTTTTCAACAACTTTTCTATTCGATGCGAACTGATGATAGAAGGAGCACCTGCTTGGAGTCCACAGAGGGTATGCATGTGGTCATTCTGCTTAAAACTCATATATAACTCCTAGAAATCCATTGTGGTTGGGCCTAGTGTGCGAAGCCATTTAGCACCCAAGACAATGTCACAACCACCCATATTGATGGAAAACATGTGGGCCTTTACGTGGTAATCTCCCATCTGAAGTTTGATATTTTCGCAGCAACCTTCACATTTTATTATCCCTCCATTAACAAACTGGACTTGGAAATTAGAGACTTCCCTGACAAAACAATGAACAACTTGGGTGACTCTTTGATGGATAAAGTTATGAGTGCTGCCACTATCAATCAATACTACTATATGGTGATGTTTAATAAAACCTCTAATTTTTAGAGTTTGGGGCATAGAAATGCCTGCCAAAGCATGTAGCAAGATAACTGGTTCTTTTGGCGTAGATGGGAGCTCATTGTCCTGCTGGATGTCCTCATCTTCCTCCTATGGTCCTTTAAGGGGTGGGGCATCCTTAGATGAGATGTGATTAGTAACATCAATTTGAAATAATTTGGGTTCCTTGCATTTATGCCCCAGGGAGTTTTGTCACCACAATAGTAACACAATCCTTGTTTTCTTCGTTCAACCTTTTCTGCGGGGGACACCTTTTGAACCTTAAGTGTTTGGGTAGTGCCCTAAGCCTAGGTGGGGCGTCCCTTGGCTATGAAATTTGGACGAGGTGACTGGGCAGCTAAAGGACGTTCCACTTCGATAGCCTTGTTGCAAGCATCCATCTAGGTGGGTGGGTGGTGCATCCAAACATGGGCTTGGATGGCTTCTTTGAGACCACTTATAAAACATTCCAAGTAGAATGCATCTCCTAGACCTTCTGTGCGGATGGCCAATGTCTCAAAGGCTGCAATGTAGTCTTTTACTGTGCCTATCTGACGGAGCTTAGTAAGACGACCCAAAAAATTAGATTCATGATCAAAGCAGTCACAAATGGATTTTGCAAACACTTGCCAAGTAATGTTCTTGGGATAGAATTTCTAATGCCACTGCCACCATTTCCATCTCTCTTGGTCCAAGTAAAGGCCTCCCACACGTAGTTTAGTTTCATCATCTACGATATGATTCAGAGTGAAATATTGGTCCATTTGTGCTACCCATACTGCTGGATTAGAGCCATCAAATTTGTACATGTCCAGCTTGGGTGGTCGAGGGTGGGAATGTTTGTGATTTCCATGGAAGTGAAGATGATGACTAGATTTGCCTTCAAGGTCTTCATTAAAACCATGTGCCTCTGATTGTGATGCCAACTTGCCCCTTGTGAATGTGTCCATGAATTGCTACATCTGGTTCGCTAGGAGCTTGAAAGAAGCCAACTGTTTTTCAAGGCTCTCGATCTTCTCGTTGGCCATGGCTTGAGCTCTGGTTTCTACCATACACAAATCCTGGTCACTTGTTTTCACTTTGAAAAAATTTGGGACCACCCTAAAATTGAAGCTGACAAGTGAATGGTATCACCTGATCAGCTCGTCTTCCTGATTCTGATGGGCTAAGTCTCTTATAAGTGTCCCGTGAAGGCCCAATGTCCTATGAGAATTTCCCCAGGGTATAGGAGCCACAAGCCTCCCTGCAGGTCAGATCTGCCTACGAAACCCTTACTATTGAATGTGAGTTGGACTGTGGTGGCGAGAGAACCCCCGCTGCTAGATCTAGATGGTACTGTGGTGGTAGACCCTCAACTAGTGGATCTGATTGTTGCGGTGGCGACAAAACCATAACTACTAGATCTAATCTGGCAAAGACGATAATGGGCGATCTTCAGAGAGACGAGGGAACTATGGTCTCAAGGAGTGTCAGGTGCTACAGATCGCAATATACATAAGGTTCCAACAATAGTAGTCGACCCAGTCTTTCAGGGAACTAGCTAAGGAGGATCAACCATACCCTTAGTCGTACTACCCAACTACCCTAGCAGCAAGACGACTAACGGTTTATCTAAGGCGAGGTTGTAGGTGAGCCTAGGGGGCTTCCGATATACCCAGAGGGTACATGGAAGACAGTTCGTGGGTGGTTCTATCTAATGCGCTACTACTTGAAGGGGTACCCACAGGGGTTACAAGGGAGTCCAACAAGCATGACCACCTCTTGTATTTCCTGTGTGTATGCCTCCCCAAATCTGCAGGTTTATGCGCTCATGACGGATCCTGTGGTTTAAAGACGCCGGAACACATCTCTAGCCTTAAAAAAAATCTGCTAAAAATGGGGATACCACCGACCCTGGAAAGTGCTCTGATGCCACTTGTATGCTCTTGACTCGTGAGAAGATGCCAGAATACCAAATATATGAATAAATACAACCCAGAACACAAAACAAAATGAGAAAAACAACAAATATTTTATTATTCAGTGATGAAAGCAATGTTCACTTGTCTCTTCAAGGGGGCAACCTCCAACAGAGCAGAGCTCGATTACAAAATAAGACACGACGTTTCTCAATGGGGAGTCTCTATCCTTTATATAGGATTCATACATGCAATATCATGGGTCAGTACCATGGTTCTCTCAATACCATCTATCTAATAACATGCCATGTTTGCAACTAATTGTGGTCCCTTTCTTTAAATGTGGGTCAACTACTTACAATTATTAATATGGGCTTTATTGACTCTTTAACTAACTATAAGTATAACTCGACCCTATTACATTAATAAGGGGGTTAGGGTTGGACCCTAACAACATCTATATACATGTCAAAGCATCCATAAACCCTAATTCATTAACCTTGGATTAGAACATAACCTTAGTTTCCTTGATCAGATCTACATAATACCATGGACCGAAAACCATCGCGCCCAAAACCATGTGCAAAATTCATGCACAAAATCATAGGTAATATAGGGTCAAAAATAAAAAATAAAAATAAATAAATTAAATAAAATGACAAAATAAAATAAAATAACAAAATAAATAAATAAATAATAAAATAAAATAATGAAAATAAAAAATTTCCCAAGGTGTTGCCCTTGGACCCCGTGCAGGGGAGACCCCTGCATACCCCCTGACAGGGGGTTGCTGCGCCCCTGTGACCCCTCCTCCCCCCGCTAGTCAAGAAATAACATAACACAACCCGATAATTTGTCCATCCAATCATATCTTACCTAAGCTGTAATCATGTTTGATTACCTATTTATTTTAAATTTGTACTAAAAGGCATGAATGTTAGGAAGTATGGAGTTTGCCTCTATTAATGATGCGGGTGGTAAATTGATTGAAATTCCATGTAATCATTTTCTATTTATTTCACTTAAGTTCTTAGCATACACTTTTAACAAGTGCTTCAACTACATGATGTTCTTGCTTTCTTTATAGGATGGTCATAGAAGTTATAGGATCAGATTTTTCACAATGTGTTCTTCAACTTTGCATGTAACTAGTTATAACTTATAAAATATCATCTATAGAAGAAGTTTGATTTCAACTAAGTAGAGCTCATTACTGGCCTTTTATAACAAAGCTAAATAAGGGTTTAAGTAACCATTTTCAGGTTTGTCTAATAATGTTGTTTAGTTTTCCCAAGGAAAACCTTGTGGGATCCCTCTTCTTCACCACCCCAATGGACTCATCCGAGTTTGAACTTGTGACCTGTAACCTCCCTTTAGGTAACATGCCTTGGGATAATGGTTCAACTACCTGAACTAACCCTTGGGAGTATGTCTACTAGTTATTGTATTCAATACACACTATAATATCAAACACATACACCTACATAAAATTTTCTAGTGAGAATCGAGACTCAAATGCATCTGCATACTTATTATGTGTTTGAATTCTTTGTGGTTTGGGATGTTTTTTTCTGGTGTAACAATGAATGCTCTCATTAAACTTGGACAATCTCCAAATTGATTTTCATTGGTAAAAGACGAATGATAAAATCCCTCATAATAGACGATAAATTCTATAAGCTTATTGGACTCAAATGAGTGTTGCATGCCCCGAGGAGAGGGAAAACCCTATCCACATATTTCTTGGCCGATTAGAAGGTGTTGGTATTTTCGACTTTATGCACTTATCACAACATAGTTTCTAATATTAGTCCTTGCCAAATAAACAAATTAAAATTGTCGCCCCTTCCACTTATCAACATCGACTTTAATATTCTATAAAGTGAAATTGGGTTATGACATAATTTATCAGAAAATAATGTATTTGACTTTAGTTATAATATATTATAAGTTACTTTAAATCATGTTAAATAACTTTAAATTTGTTCTTAATAGATATCTTATTTTTTAATATTTAATTATTTTAAAATAATAATAAATTAATTTGAAATAAATTTATATATTAAAATTTAAAATAATTTAAAAACATAATAATTTTATCTATTTTTTTTTTTTTATAACATATATATTAATTTTAAAAATAAATTATAATAAAATAATTTTTTTATTTTAATCTATATTAAAAATACAATGATTCTATCATTCGTACTTATAACACCCACATCTTTCGTACTTATAACAACTATGTGTTATGATTAAAAATAAATAAAATTTAGATATACTTGACCGATTATGAAAAAATAATGCTATCTATCACAATATTTTAATATATTATTTAAAAGTAGTAAGTATTAATTAAAATATTAATCTATTTTAAATAAAATTTATTTTCTTAATTTGAATATATAATATATTATTTTGTGTGTAAATAAAATTTATTTTTATTGGAAAATGTAATAATGGGCCATGCAAAGATGATCCAAATGGATCCTAGAAAACCCTCTACGTCTTCAAACATTCAAAACTATTGCAAAAGAAGAACCTGTTAAAAAGTTGGATTACACTATCGGGAGGCAAAAACATGGAGAAAATAGTGAAAACAGGGTTATCAGAGGCTTAAAACAACTTTCTATCAGAGCCGTTGGATCTGGCCGATCAACGGTCCAGATCCGATTGGCAAATTGCAATCAGCGGTGGCAGGCAGAGGAAATCGGAGCACACCATATGGAACTTGCGATAACGATCAACGGAGTCACCGAGGACCGTCGATCAAGCGCGTAGATCAACAGCCCAAGTTGCATCGCAGTATCGCAATTGGCAAATAAAAAGGAGCGCTTACAATGACCCGGGGTACGTGCGATATGTGATTGCGTTCAATCGCATCGCAATATTGCGTCAGCACATTATAATGGAGTGGGGCCGATGTAAATATGATTCGCGATAGCTGAACCCGATGGAAATATAGATGGTATTATATATATTTTGAGATCCAGAAAACAGGGTTTTCCCTTGTAAATCTCATTTTCGTTAAATAAACGAAAAACAAAAGAAAATGTCAATGCGATGAAACTGGACCCGAAAGGGTTATGGATGCAAATATATAATAATTCAAGTCCGTCTAAAGCCATTTTACGGGGTTTTTCAGTGTTTAATGTATTTTTTAATACAAAGGAAACAAGCGGGATTTCGAGAGGACTGAAGGTGAAAAGAGGTTTTGGTCGGGCTCTGCCCGAGCCCATACATTGGTTACCATGTGTCCAGGCCCTAGAGAGAGAAAACCACTCTTTCGGGCAGTTAACTCCCGTACGCATGGGCCACCCGAAATGAACCACAACCATTGGATCTAGATCTTCCAGATCAATGGTGGAGACGCGATAAGCAACATAAAGGCGAACCCGATAGAAAGATAGTGTGGATTTATGAATATTTGAAGTCCGATGAACAGTGTTTGGTGGAATCTTTCCGTGTTTTGCAGTGTTTCTCTGTGTAAACTGAAAATGGCCATTTTTGGGATTTCAAAGGCCCGATGACCCATTTTGTTACAGGAAAGGTGGCCACCATCCCTTAAAGCGTTTAGCAATGATTGCTAACGCTCAGAAGGGGATCTAAGCAGACATAGATGGGGAAGCCAGAGAGCCTGAGAAGAAGAAACGAACAGACCGCGTCGATTGGCTCTAAAGCCACAGACTAACAAAAACAGAGACAAGCAGTGCTGAGACAGAGAGCAAACAGAGACAGAGAGTCAGTGAGGAGAGTCTGTGTACTCAAAAAGACTTGGGGGATCCAAGTGAAGCCTTGTTGTTTTGTATCTATTGTGTGAGACTCAAATTGAGCTCACTTTTATAAAAACTCTGCTTTTGACATAATAGAGAGGTCACCACTGAAGGCTGAACTAGGAGACGTAGCCCATAAGTGTTGGGTGAACTCCTTATTAAACTTGTTGTGTTTATGTGTGTTTGTCTATTATGTTCTTTAACTGCTTCATTGTCTATGTATTTTGCAATCTTATCGATCCATTGCATAAAGTAACATAGGAAAATCCATGCACTTGAGTCTATAATACCTTAATAATTTTCTAAGATCTTATCATCAGGTCAAGTAGTATCAAAGCTTTAGGTTTGCTAAGGTTAGACAAGCTTGTGTTGGATTGTTGAATGCTAACTAGATCAAAGCTCAAATTAGGAGAAGGAGAACTGGTTGAAACTAACCCAGAAATTGGAAGAGTCTATCCTAGGAAGAATATGGTAGAAGAAACTCCCTTGGAATCAAACTCTCAGTTCATGGACAGTTTCATGACCATGAGAGCCATGGTGGAAGAACTGTATCGGGAATTTAAGAAGTATCAAGGTGCAAGCACCTCAACACCCGAATGAAGCAAAGGAGAAGAGGAACCTCTTATATTTTCCCATTCAGAAGGCAAAGGGAAAGGAGAAAAGCCTCCTCTATCAACACCTCCTTCTAGCCCTGAAAGTAAAAAGAAGAAAACATGTTTGATTAAATTAGATGTAAAGTTTGATTTGCCAATCTATGATAGAGAATTAAAGGTAGAAAAGCTAGATAATTGGATTAAACATATTGATGTGTATTGCAGGGTGCAGAACATTGATTCAAAAAGGAGTAAAATTCAGCTAGCTAGCCTACGCCTTGGAGGAACTGCCCTAGTGTGGTGGGAAGGCAGGACCCAAGCTGATTTGAAGAAGCATGGTAAAATTCTTTCTACTTGGAGTGAATTTGTTTTTGCCCTTAAAAACAAGTTCTATCCACTAGCTTATATGCAGCAAGCGATGATGAATTGGCAAACTCTTCGCCAATTAAAAGGGAAAAGTGTACAAAGCTATACCCAGGAATTTAGAAAAATAGCTTTAATTATAGGCATTTCTCTAGACTCACCTGAAACTTTGTTGAAGTATATAGGTGGCCTGCATAGCTATTTGAGGCACACCATTGTCATGTTTAACCCTACTAGCATAGATGAGGTATCAGTTCAAGCTACACATCTAGAGGCTAGAGGCAAGAATGTGAAACCAGAGATAGGGGGATCATCAAAACTCACTGCAAGCAAGAACAAGGAGAAGAAGAAGCAAAAATGGAAGAAGAGGAAGACAAACATTGTACAGAAAGACAAACCTTCATGCACTCACTGCAAGAAGGGTGGACACAATGATGAACACTGCTGGTCTTTGCATCTGGAGCTGAAACCCAAGAAGTTCGATGGCAAGAAGAAGAAGACTATTGCTTCTATTCAGAAAGATTTGGGGTCAGACTCAAGTGATGAAACAACAGTCGCAGCTACAGGTATAAAAGGTAAAAATTCTGAAGCATCTACTAGTAATTCTGCAAAATATATTGACAATGAAGAAAATGAGAGGAAAAGGCATGAGCTTTTTCATATTAGAGTTATTTCCAAGCATCAAAAGATTGATACTTTATTTGATAGTGGTTCACAAGTAAACTTGTTTCTGAAGCAATTGTAAAGAATTTGGGATTACTAACAACACCTCACAAGAAGCCATATCCATTAGGTTGGGTATGTGATAAAGCAAAGCTACAAGTGACTAGACAATGTAAAATTATGTTTGCATTTGGGTCAACATTTGTAGATGAGGTTGAGTTAGATATAGTTCCCTTGGATATATGTGGTATTGTTTTAGGAAGTCCTTACTTGTATGATAGAAATGCCATTTTCTATAGAGATGAAAATAAGTATCAACTCACAAAAGATGGAATATAATATATTGTAATAGCTCATCAACTCAGAAATAATTATACTCTCATAAACTCAGGG
>APFE030842062.1:88469-100476 GCA_000404065.3 Pinus taeda | reverse complement strand
GTGTTCTCTAAGATCGACTTGAGATTGGGATACCATCAGGTACGCATCAAAGAAGAGGATATCTTCAAGACTGCGTGTAGGACCAGGTATGGCCATTATGAGTTTGTTGTTGTTCCATTCGATTTGACTAATGCTCCAACTACATTCATGTGTTTGATGAATAGTGTGTTGCATCCTTATTTGGAAAAGTTTGTTTTTGTATTCATTGATGACATACTGGTATATTCTAAGAATGTGAAGAACATGCCGAACATTTAGCAGCAGTGTTGAGGTTGCTAAGAGAGCATCAGTTGTATGCTAAACTTAGCAGGTGCAACTTCTTTTAGACTGAGATACACTAATTGGGACATGTTGTCTCCAAGGAAGGCATAACAGTAGATGCAAAAAAGATAAGGGCCATCATGGAATGGGAAGCTCATAAGAATGTAGATGAGGTGAGATCATTCATGGGATTGGTAGGTTACTACAGGAGTTCCATTAGGAACTTCTCATGCATTGCATATCCTATCACATCATTACAGCGGAAGGGTAAGAAGTTTGAATGGATGGTGGAATGTGAAGATAGTTTTGAGCAGCGTAAGTAGTTGTTGACACATGCTCTAGTGCTAAAGATTGTGGATCTAAACAAGGAGTTTGTGTTGTGTACAGATGCTTGCAAAAGGGGACTTGGTGGAGTTCTCATGCAAGAAAGACAGGTAGTGTGCTATGAGTCACGGAAACTGAATGAGCAGGAGGTTTACATTGATGAGCGATCACAGTGGGTTGAGGTATTTTGTTGACCTTCTGAATCTAAATGATTTGTAGATGCTCTTAGCAGGAAGGTACAGGGAAATCATATAGCAATTATAATCTCCTATGGGATAGAGTTACAAGATAGGACCTTACAGGCAGGACAATGGGATCAAAAATACATGGAGATTATGCACAAGTTACAACAGAGTACAAGTACATGTACATGTGATTAGGATGCAGGCTATCGTCTCACGACACATGGCTTGGTGAGGTTTCGAGATAGGATCTATGTGTTGAATTGCAGTGAGCTCAAGAAGCTTATCTTGAGGGAGTTTCATGTGAAACCGTATTCAGGTCATTCAGGATATCATAAGACATTGCCTGCAGTGAAGAAGTTTTACTATTGGTTGAATCTGAAGAAGGAAGTGGTTGAGCTTGCAGCTAGATGTTTAGATTGTCAGCAGGTAAAGACGGAATGCAAGCATCTAGATGGTCTACTATAGCCTATTTCAATCCCAAAATGGAAATGAGAGGTCATTTCCATGGATTTCATCATAGGTCTTCTGAGGACAGTGAAGCAGCATGATTCTATTATGGTCGTGGTTGATAGGTTGAGCAAGGTAGCTCACTTCATTTCGGTGAAGACTACATATACAACCAGTGAGGTAGCATAGGTGTTCATTAGGGAGATAGTGAGACTATATGGTGTTCTAAAGAAGATTGTGTTAGACAGGGATGCAAAGTTCACTTCCAATTTTGGAGGGAGATATTTTCAAGTTTGGGTATAGAGTTGGCCTTCAACACAACTTATCGTCCGCAGACAGATGGTCAGACAGAGAGGGTCAATAGGATCTTGGAAGATATGTTGAGGATGTACATAATGCACCAATAGAGGACATGGGAGGAGTATCTTCCATTGGTTGAGTTCGCATACAATAATGGTTATCAAGATTGCTTGAGGATGAGTCCTCTCAAGGCATTGTATGGACGAATTTGCAACACTCCCATCAGCTGGAATGATCCAGTGAATAGGGTACTTATTGGACCGACATGTTAGCAGACATGGAGCAGGAAATGCAGGTTATAAAGAAGAATCTCAAGGCAACACATGATACAAAAGAAGAGTTATACAGATTAGCACAGGATGTTAAAAGAGATTTAGGTTGGGGAGCATGTGTATTTGTGCATCAAGCCCAAGAAAAGTTCTTTGAGGATTGGCTCATGTGCCAAGTTGGCACCATGGTATTGCTGGCCTTTTGAGATCATTGACAGGATCGGACCAATGGAATATCGACTTGCACTACCTCTAACAGTGAAATTCTGTGATGTTTTCCATATTTCATTGCTTAAGAAGTATATAAAGTATGTTGATCGTGTTGTTGATTGGTCTGTATTGCAGGTGGTGCAAGGAGAGTTCCAGCTAGAGCCTCAGTTCATATTGCAGTGAAAACATCTCATGCTTAAGAAAAGAGCCATATAGAATGTTAAAATGCAGTGGAAGCACTTTGGACCTGGAGAAGCTACATGAGAGATGGCGGATCAGATGCGGGCCCTATATCCTTCATTGTTTACCAGTTGAGGCAAAGAATTTTTGGTTTGATGTTGGTTTATGTTTGGCATATGTTTTGCTAATTTTTTGATATTTCTATATGTATATGTATATAGATGTAAATACCACCATGAGCTAAGTTATAAATCTCTAATAAGCGGTATGGTTATTATCTTGTCATGTTGTCATGATGTTTTTTCTTTTGAGTAGGTCCTTCATTGTAAATATTGCAACGAACTAAATTATAAAGCTCCATAGGCAATATGTTTTATTTTCAGCGGTTTTGTTGAGGTCTTGTTATGGTTTAACATCGAGGACGGTGTTCCCCAAGGGGGAGGGTTCTGTAACACCCCTAGTGAAACTTTCATGTAATAAAAGTTAATAAATGCACAATAAGACCGTGGTTAAGGGACACTTATTCCAAGTTGAATGTTGGGCAAAGATATCCTAGTGGCACTAGATGTGTTTTTCGGCTAAGGAAAATTGGCAAAGGCTAAGCCAAGGGCATTAAAAGGAAAAAAGGCAATTTTTGTACATTTTTTTATGAAAATAAAGGAAATTTGGAGAAAAGGAAGGTAGAAGGTCACAGGTTGCATGTGAGGAGGAAATTGAAGGAAAATAATGGAAAATGAAGAAATTAGAGGTCTCATGCATAAAAAGGCTTCTAAGGATCAGTTTGTGGCATTTTCAAGTTCAAGTTTGGAGCTCTCTCATTATTCTCTCTCTCTCTCACTCTCTTGGTCACTTAGAGTTTTCTTGGAGCACTCTAGTTTGGAGCAAAGGAAAGGGAAAGCAAGGAAAGGAAATGAAAAGAAAGCAACGATAAAGGAAAGAAAAGTAGGACTCAAGGAGCTTCAACAAGAATACTTGTAGGTAACCTTTTACATTTGTGATTTCCTAGCTGATTTGAACATACATGGATTTACATGTTGGTGTATGGTTCTCTTGTTATTGGTGGCATGGTTTTGTCAGGTTATGACAGTGGATTTCAGCCTAGCCTAGACTTTTTTCCGGATGCCATGGTATGTTGGGAAGTTTATTTCAGTTTTGGAACTTTGGAATTGCCGGATGGATTTCGGAATCCATGGAAGAGGTAGTCTCAATGTTCATTACCAAAGGCCTAGGAATCCCTTGACCATTTTTGGTGGGATACATGTAAATCCTGAGGGAACAGTCTCGCTTTAGGGCCTAGTGATCTGAGTTTGGATTGCAGTAAGGCCTAAGAGAAAAGGAGACAAAAAATTCCTCAAGGATAGTGATGGATTCCGGATGGCATTCCAAGTTCTGTCTAGTTGTGATCGGAGCACTGGTTTTGGTGTGATCATGGTTGGATGAGTGTGGAGGTGGTTTAACCTCTGGATTCCCTCAGTTGTTCTTGGACTGGTTGTTCTATGAGATCCCACATTCATGCTTAGAATATGGCACGAGGGTGATTGGCTGAAAGAGAGATTTGGTACAACCATGTATATGGTCGAGTGGTAAGTTGAAGTCCCGAACCTGGTTGGATTTTCCTATGATTAATAAAGCTAAGTTCTATTAATTTTACACCAATTTATATGTGGATTTAATGGTTGTAATATCTCTGATATTTATATGGTTTTATGTTAGTTATAAGCATGGTTGAATGATTGGTTTATCTCATTGTTATTTCATATATTTACTTGTAACTGTTAAATGGATGGATGCAAGATCTAATTGAGGATGTAGTAGTTCAATGGAGAAGGAGGTGATCCTTTTGGTTATGTTTCATAATTTGTTTCAGTCATTTATGCTCTATCTTGTATCCTAGACCTATAGGTTGCATTGATGAAGTATTTGACAGAATGTCAATCCCGGTTGGGGATGCTCAAGCCTAGTCCCAAGGGTGAATTTTTATTGAACATCATTGTTATTATGTTTTTAATGAATTCTAAAAGTTACAACAAATTCTAGGCAGAGGCCAGGATTCTGGGCTAGAAAAGTGGCATAAATCCCAAGGTCGTTGGCACAGAACTGGCAATTCTGGTCCACAATCAGTGGCAAGCAGGCCTGTGAGAGCAACTTTAGGTTTTTGGTTGCTCCCTTGCCCATAGCATGAGAGCGACTATGGCCTAAGAGTTGTAGGATAGCAGTGGGACCCAGGGAAAGTATCTAAGTGATTGGCTTGTCTCATGAGGGTTTTGTTGATGATGTTGGATGATTGTATGTGATGTTCCATCAATTCCACTTCCTTAATGTGACATAGGAGGTTGAATCTGATTGTAGTAGCATCTCTGCTCATGTTTACCCCGGTTGGTATGATTACTTTTGGTAGACCTAGGAGGGGGTGTTACAGTACGTATCTATGTCACTGTTTGATAGGGTCATCAAGAATCATTCTTGTTGAGGAATGATTTCTTATGTAGGTGAATGGCATGATGAGGTTCCTGGTATTATGGGAATCAAGTGGGGAGAGTAGTCATGACAAATATACGAGGTCAGTATCATGTGGATATGAATTGGTATTATATGACTATATTATTTCTATGTTTATGTTATGGACAAGATAATTCTGAGAGATGCATTAGCGAAATGAAAACAGTGTGATGCACGACATGATAGGATAAGCATGGATGGAAAAGAGACACAGGAAGCAAGGTTGCTTGGTAGAGACAATGTGGTTTTGGATGTGTGGTACTATTGTTGTGCATATATTGTATATGTTGTACATGTTGCATATGTGATGTTGTGTGCATGCAGTGTTGCGTATATAATGTGTGTGTGCATTTTGTTTATGTAATGTTATGTACATGGTGGTATAGATAGTGTTGTGTGAATATTGCATATGCAGTGTTGGGTATATATGGTGCTATGTACATGTTGTATATGCGGTGTTGTGTATATATTGTATTGTGTGCATGATGGATATGCAGCGTTGTGTGCATATGGTGTTGTGCACATATTGGATATGTAGTGTTGTGTTGTGTACATATGATGTCATGTACATGTTGTATATGCAGTACTATGTACATGTGGTGTTGTGTGCATGTCGTGTTGTGTACATGTTGTGCAGGTGGTGTTGTGTACATGTTGTACATGTGGCGTTGTGTACATGTGGTGTCGAGCACATGTTGTGCATGTGGTACTGTATACATGTGGTATTGTGTACACATTGTACAGGTGGTGCAGTGTACATGTGGTGTTGTGTACACATTGTGTAGGTGGTGTTGTGTACATGTGATGTTGTGAGCATATAATGTAGGTGGTGTTGTGTATAGGTGGTACTATGTACATGCAGTACTGGTGTACATGCGGTATTATGTGCATGTCGTACATGTGTTGTGCACATGCGTTATTATGTATGTGCATGGTGTAGTCATGGTATAATGACATGTGTATTCATTGTGTTGTACTTTGTGTACATATATGTATTGTGTTGTACATCAGGTATAGGTGTATGTATTGTGTTATGGTGTACACCAGATGCAAGAGTGTGTATTGTGTTGTGTTGTACACTAGATTTAGGTGTATGTGTGGTATGTCTGTAGGTGCATGTATTGCATGGTGTTGTATGTTGTGTGTGGTTGTATGTGTGTGTTGCACACTATGTGTATGTGCACATGTTTGAGGAGAAGGTATTGGGTGTTTTTAGGGTGTGGAAACTGATCCAGAGTGCATACAGAATAAGGACAAAGGTAGAAGCTAAGGATTGATCAAATGATAAGTATCAGTATTTTATTTCAATTTTATTATGCATGTGATTTATGATTCTGGTCTATGATGATTACATGTGATCTATGGTTCTGGTTTATGATGATTTCATGAAATTCATGATTTTAATTTATGATGGTTGAGTTTGAGCTAACGAGATTTGATATGTTTATACATGATGATTTGGTCAAATATGCTAGTTTAACTTGTGATAAGAAACGAACAGAATTGCAAGTGTACCTTGCTGCGGATGTAGGCATCATATCTGTTTATTTGTTGGTTAGGCAAATGTGCATATGTGTATATGTGTGTATTATTGTAAATATTGTATCGAGCTAGTTTATAAAGCTCCATAGACAGTGTGATTATTTGTTGGGTGAAGCAAATGTGCTTAAGTATATATGGTTATTATTGTAAATATTGTAATGAATTGTGTTATAAGCTTCAGTAAGCATTATGTTTGTCATGTTTTAACATATGGTCCTTGTAAATACTACGAGCTATATTATAAAGCTCTATAGGCAGTATGTTTTTTTTTTGTAGCAACTTGTTGGTTTGAACACTGAGGATAGTGTTCCCCCAAGGGGGAGGGTTCTGTAATAGCCCTAGTGAAAATTCCATGTAAAAAATATATAAGATCACGAATAATGGGACATGTATTCCAAGTTGAATGTTGGGCAAAACATCCTAGTGTGGGTGTTCATTTAAGTTATTATGGCTAAGGAAATTGGCAAAGGCACAAAAAGGAAAAAGGGCATTTTTGGCACATTTATTTATGAAAATAATGGAAATTAGGAGAAAAGGGAGGTGAAAGGTCACTGGCTGCATGTGAGGAGGAAATTGAAGGAAAATAATGGAAAATGAAGAAAAAAGAGGCCTAATTGATAAAAAGGATTTCGAGGATCAGTTTGTAACCTTTTGCAAGTTCAGTTTTGGAGCTCTCTCGTTATTCTCTCTCTCTCTCTCTCTCTCTCTCTCTCTCACTCTTGGACACTTAGAGTTTTCTTGGAGAATTTTGGCATTGGATCAAGAAAGGCAAAGAAGGCAAGAGGAAGGAAGAGCAGGATCAAGCAACTACAACAGGATTCTTTGCAGGTATCGATTTGCATGTGTATTTTCCTTGCTAGATTTGGCATGCATGGTATTTCATGTGGTTCTTTTGCTACTATGGCATGGGTTTTTCCAGGTGTGACAATGTTTTCAACCTAGCTTTTCCATTTCCGAATAGCCATGTTGTGATGGGGTTCTCATGTTTTGGTTGAGTTGGATTGTCGGATGGATTTGAAGCTGATTGAGGTGGATATCTGAATGATAGAACACATGGCCTAGTAGTCCCTAAACTAGACCATGGATCACAGTAAAGCCACTTGCGTGATAACCCCTGAGCCAGACTATGGGTTGCGGTAAAGTTAGGATTGTGTGCCTTGATGGGCCTAGGAATCCTTGTCAGTGAATGGTGGGATATACAGTAAATCCAAGATATGGAATTCTCTCCATTGGGCCTAGTAATCCCAGGTTGGGATATGGGGTAAAGATTGGAGAGTGGATCTTGGTTTAGAGCATAGTGATCCAGTGTCGATTGTGGTAAATCCTAAGAGACTAGGAGATAGGAAAATTCCTCACGGTGTAGGTGGAGAAATCCAATGGCATCCATGCTTTTTTGGCCTAGTGTTTGAGTGGATATCATGGTAAATCATGTTATTACATGTTCATTGTGTTGGCCTAGTGATCCAGGATGGATTACGGTAAAGCCTGGTTTCTATTGATGAGGGTGAGGTGGTTTAGCCTCGGGATGCCCTGGTTGGTTCTTTTGATTTCAGTCCCACATTCATGCTTGGAATATGGCATGGGGGTGAATGGTTGAAGAGATATTTGGCTCAGCCATTCTATTGTCGGGTGGAACATGGTAGTCTCATCCCGAGTTTGGATTTTGCATCATCAATATGAGGTTATTTCTCCTTGTATTTCTATGAGTAATATATTGGTTTATATGTGGATCATATGGTTGTGATTTCCTTGGTATTTGTGTGGCTATTATGTTGGTTATGTATATTTTTTATGACAATGGCTATGTATGGCCCTCATCACGTTTTTAACGAATGAACAATGTATCTATGACCTAATAGATGATAATTCAATAAATGATATAAGAGAACAATTCTTCATAGTGATTCTCAGATAGGTATGAGATCCCTATGCTTAAATTTATTGTTTACACCTGCATATTACATAATTGTGATATTTTTTACGAAATGCCTGTCATGGCTAGTAGGGGTCTGATTCAGGGCTTGTTCAAGTATTTGCATTTGCATCATTTTTTCCTTATTATCTTTATGTCTTGAAGGTGTCATTAAATTATAGCAAGTGACCTGGGCTCTGGGCCTAAAAAAGTGGCTCAAATTTCGGGGACGTTGGGACAACACCGAGAAAAATATTCCCTGTAAGTTGGCATTCCTTGTCATGAGAGAGTCTAGAGCCTTTTGGATGTTGTGAGGTTCGTATCATAGGAGCGTATGAGGTTCAAGTGATCTAAAACCTCAATGGGACCCAGGGGCTAGCTACCTAAGTGGTTGGGATGGTTCCTGGGAGTCCTGTAGCTAGTGTGGAAGGTCTATATGTTGTTTTTTTGTCAATTCTACTTCCTTAAGGTGACATAGGAGGTTGAATCCAATCATTGTAGTCTCTCGTCACATATTTACCCTAGTTAGCCAGTTACTTGGGTAGACGTGGAAGGAGGGTGTTATAAGCATAACATTGTCTCATGTTTTAGTTCTCCCATGACCTGTTTATATAGAATTTTTTGAATCCATCTTTCCTCTCTTGGTTCATGAATATAATGACTTATGATTAGGACAAGATGATTCCATTGAGGGTTGCATATCTTCAGGGTGACTCAAATTCAACCCCTGACTGAAATCCTGTCAGGGAATCATCTTCCCAAGTGTGCGAAGTGGTCTCAAATTGTTGAGTCGGTCATTCCTTCGACGTGTGTCTTTCAAAGGAAATATCGCATGTTGTGCGGCTATTGAAGAAAAAGCCGCATAGACATCAATTTTTTAATTCCATGTACATTGGACCTTAGGAGAAATTAAATTTTTGATCTTCGTAATGTCTTCAGCTGCAAAATATTCAATTTTACATTCTATTGGAAGGCTTTGAGCATCTTTTGGATTCTACAAATATGTGTACGATTTTCAGATCTTCATCATTAGGCAGAATTATCTACCTATTTTTGTTGAGGTAGATATATATTTTGTGATTGGATGGGTGCCTTGTGGGGAGATATTTCCAAAGCCCTTGCCGACTAGGCATGTGGATATTCGCAGATGGGTAGAGGCAGAGGGCCATTGTGGGCCCAACCCTTATGCTAAGGGGTGCATTCGTGTTCCTTTGATCAAATATCTTGCCAAGTGAGCAACGCTGGCAATGATTGTGTAGCTCGTAGGGTCAACATCCCCTCACTGGGTGTTGGGGCCACAGGTTGCAGTGTTGCAGAGTGTTAGGCCCCTATACTACTAGTGTCACCCCTTATTGTTATTAGTACAAACCACTTATTATATTGATGTACCCATGTAGTGCCCATATTGTTACTATTGTGCCCCATAGAAGCCCACTATTATTATTATTGTGCCCTTACATTATTATTGTTATGTCGGCTCTAGTTATGTTATGACCCCTTAGACTCCTATATATAGAAAGGAGGTCTTTTCATTTGTATCATCCAAGAATTGTTCATTTATGTAATGTAAAGGAGGTTGCCCCCTCGAAGAGGCTGAATTCTAAGGCGTGGATCTCTCTTTTCTATGTTTTTGTGAGCTGGTTTCATAACATACAACCCCCTACTTCTTTTCAAGGACCACTTTTCATAAATTTTCAAACTGGATCCATATACATCAAACGATCATCAAGTACATGTAAATTACACAGTCAGCTGCAGTAACTAGATCAGCAATAACAGAACTAAACCCAGAACACCTTTTCAACATAAAAATTTAGTCAACAGAAGATCTTAAGATAGATACACAGTTTTCTTTTCACTGGCCTGCGTCGCTACGCACTTCACGCTCTGCTTCTTTGCGTATACCCGCAGAGTTCCTTCTGCTGCACTGCGTGACCACGCACTGCTTCTTCTACTGCGCTGCGTACAATATGCACCCAAATGCACTATCGCGCTGCCTACTGCCACAGTAGGCACGCACCCAAAAGGACTATCGCGCCGCGTACTGCCACAGTAGGCACGCACCTTAACCACTGCTGCTCCGCGTACCCACACAGTTCTCCTGTTTCTACTCTGCGTACCCACGCAGTCACCCTTCTTCTGCTCTGCGTACCTGCGCAGCTCGCCTTCTTCTGTTCTGCGTACCCACGCAGAGGCATTGTTAAACGTCTGTGTACCTCAGATTAGGGCCGAACTTGCAGATCACCAGTGTGCTACAGTTAGACGGATGCCCAGATCTGATCAAGCGCTCGGGAGATCACCCTTCACAGATTCGCTTTCCACTTCACTTTCATATAGATCAATATTTTTGAAACAATAACCCAATATTTCAGATCTTAAGATATTCAACCCAAAAGCATACATAAGCCAAATGATCTCCTTTGCTTTATATAGGCAAGATCTTCCTTAAATCAAGGATAATCGGGCTCAGTAATAATAATAAAATAAAACAATACCACGGGCCAAAACCATGATAACACAATACCGTCGGCTAAATACCAAGGGTTAAGCATAAGAAACCCCACGTGTGCGCCCTTTACTGCCTTGAAGTGTGTGCACTCGGGTATGCACCTCATGAATGGGTAACCTGCGTGTCTGGACGCGGTCCCTGTACAACGTACCTGCGGGTACACATCTTCTGAACTGTTCTCCTGCGTACTTCTTAATTTTCATCATATTGAGAGCCTTGCCATGGGTGTTGCCATCAAGTACAACATCTGTAACATATAACCTCATCAGAAACATAATGCCAACAATCTCCCCCTTTGGACTTGATGGCAACCTAAAAAATTTCAGCGACATTCTCCCCCTAAGAACATGCTCCCCCTGAATATGAACCAGATCTGTAAAGAAGAACCATAATCCACCAAACACCATAAATGACCATGAAAGAGATAGAGACATATTGCAGCAATATTCAGACCAGTATCCATGATCTCCTTCTGCACATCCTCCATAATGCCAACAATGCATTATATGCTCCCCCTGAACCTGTACCATCAATCTTCAACCGATCAGCCACCCAGCTCATGAATGCATATACAACCATCAATCAGAAGAGGTTTAGCAATAAGATGATGCATCAACAACCCCTAGCTTTTGCCTGAGGTATTCAAAAGTGTCCCTAGGCAATGGTTTGGTGAGTATATCAGCAACTTGTTCCTTAGAAGGAACTTACTCCAACTTGACCTTCTGTTCAAGCACTTGTTCCCGGAGAAAATGATACTTGATTGGTATGTGCTTGTTTTTTGAATGCATAACAGGATTCTTTGACATGCTGATTGCACTTGTGTTATCACATAAGATTGGGATAGGTGGTGTACAAGTGATTTGAAAATCCTGCAAATTCTACATCATCCAAAGGAGTTGGGTGCAACAAGATGCAGCAGCAACATATTCCACTTCAACTATAGACAAGGCAATCGAACTCTGTTTCTTGCTGAACCAAGATACCAGTCTGGAACCCATAAAGAACACACCACCACTTGTGCTTTTCCTGTCATCCATGCTTCTGGCCCAATCTGCATCTGTATAGGCATGAAGTGTAAGATCTGTATCTCTAGGATACCATAACCAATAATTTCGGGTCCCTTGAAGATATTTGAAAATTCTCTTCACTGCCTGAAGATGCGTCTCCTTCGGATTTGCCTGAAATCTTCCAACTATTCCAACTGCATGCATGATGTTCGGTCGAGTACTGTCAAATAAAGTAAACTGCCAATCATAGATCTGTAGGTTGGTTGATGTACTGTTGCAGATTCATCATTTGTACTGAGGCTACATCCTGTGACCATGGGTGTACATACTGGTTTTGCATCTTCCATGCCATATTTCTTCAA
>APFE030842062.1:62718-84537 GCA_000404065.3 Pinus taeda | reverse complement strand
AAATCTTTCTTATTTATACTTTGAATTATTTTTGCATACCAATACCATAAATAATGAGCATGAACCAGAAAAGCAGAACGTCACATCAAAGAACACCAGATATAAGGTGGAAACCCAATGTGGGTGAAAACCACCTGCTGCAATATGTCTCTATCTTCTTTCAAATTAGAAACTCCTTTTACAATGGTCTTGTACTGGTGCAGTCCTTTACCAGTACGCAGGCTGCAACCTGCAGAGAGCTACAACTCTCTTTCGTTTTCCAGTCTCTCCTGGAAGGGAGCTACAACCCCCTACTTCTTTTCAAGGACCACTTTTCATAAATTTTCAAACTGGATCCATATACATCAAACGATCATCAAGTACATGTAAATTACACAGTCAGCTACAGTAACCAGATCAACAATAACAGAACTAAACCCAGAACACCTTTTCAATAGAAAAATTCAGTCAACAGAAGATCTCAAGACAGATACGCAGTTTTCTTTTCGCTAGCCTGCGTCGCTATGTACTTCACGCTCTGCTTCTTTGCGTATACCCGCAGAGTTCCTTCTGCTGCACTGCATGAACACTTCTTCTACTGCGCTGTGTACAGTACGCACTCAAATGCACTATCGCGCCGCCTACTGCCACAGTAAGCACGCACCCAAAAGGACTATCGCGCCGCGTACTACCACAGTAGGGACGCACTTGAACCACTGTTGCTCCGCGTACCCACGCAATTCTCCTATTTCTACTATGCATGCCCACGCAGTCACCCTTCTTCTGCTCTGCGTACCTACGCAGCTCGCCTTCTTCTATTCTTCGTACCCACGCAGAGGCACTGTTAAACATCTGCGTACCTCAGATTAGGGCCGAATTTGCATATCACCAGTGTGCTACAGTTAGACGGATGCCCAGATCTGATCAAGCGCTCAGGAGATCACCCTTCACAGATTCGCTTTCCACTTCACTTTCATATAGATCAAGCTTTTTGAAACAATAACCCAATATTTCAGATCTTAAGATATTCAACCCAAAAGCATACATAAGCCAAACGATCTCCTTTGCTTTATATAGGCAAGCTCTTCCTTAAATCAAGGATCATGGGGCTCAATAATAATAATAAAATAAAACAATACCACGCGCCAAAACCATGATAACACAATACCGTCAGCTAAATACCAAGGGTTAAGCATAAGAAACCCCACGTGTGCGCCCTTTACTGCCTTGAAGTGTGTGCACTGGGGTACGCACCTCATGAATGGGTAACCTGCGTGTCTGGACGCGGTCCCTGTACAGCGTACCTATGGGTACGCATCTTCTGAACTGTTCTCCTGCGTACTTCTTAATTTTCATCATATTAAGAGCCTTGCCATGGGTGTTGCCATCAAGTACAACATCTGTAACATATAACCTCATTAGAAACATAATGCTAACATGTTTATTTTCCCATGATGTTTTCCTCTCAACATTCTCTACTCTGTCTCCCAGCCTATGGATGCAACTGATAATAGCATCTAGCTTCTGATCGAAGGCTGAGGGTTGTTCCTTGAAGGTGGTTCTTCTCTTAGTTCTTGCTCTGTTTCTTTTGGCAATCAGATTTGCCTCCACACTAACAGCAACATTTTGCATTTCTGCAAGGCTTTGGGGGGCTCTTTCCCTTAATTGATAAGCCATTTCGGCATCAAAACCATTAGGGAATTTGTACAAAGCAAGATCAGGTGGAGGTCTTAAGTTCTGTGGTATTGCATTATAAACATTGTTAAATCTTGCACAATAGTCCAAGACAGTCTCCTGAGGGCCTCTTTTGACGTTGTCATATTTAGATAGTATGTGTAGGGGGTCTTTCTTTTTCTCCCATGTGTTAATGAATGACTAATATAAGGCTTCTGGGTCTCCTATGGAATTGGCTGGGAGTGCTCTAAACCAAGTCCTAACGTTGCCTGTTAGACTTTGAACAAAAATTTTCATTCTCACGCTATCATCGTCAATCTCATAGCTCTCGAAGTAGTCCTGCATTTTCTTTGTATGCTGAAGGGCTGTGCAGGCACTTCTGCCATCAAAATATGTGATTTTGTTCTGCTAATCTTGAGGCATAGCCCCAGGATTTGGAGGCAGCTGTAAGGGTGCATATATGTTAGCCATATTAACAGGGATAAGGGGAATAACCGGGATGAGAGGAACAACTGAAACATCTGAGATAATAGGAGTAGTAGTGGTAGTATTTGCAGTGAATGGAGGTGTTGTAGAAGTGCCTGGAGAAGTGGATGAGGAACAAGGGGAACTTGGGGTTGGCCGAAATAGGACTTTGACAGGGGTTGGAACACAGCTTAGCTGAACTATTTTAGGACTAGAAGTAGTAGGGTCTTCTTGTTGCTCTTGTTTTCTAATGATCTTAGGGATTAAATTCAGATTTTCAAAAGCAGTTGGGCGATCTAGGTCTGGATTTGACCTTGTATAGCATGGATTTCTCTTGGGAGCCAACTTCTAGTTTGTTTCTTTGAGGAATTTTCTAAGAATAGCAGTTAAACCGAAACTTTCTTCCGCAGTAGAGCTTCAGATTGTATTTGTGAGATTAGATGATGAGCTCCCCAGTGGAGTCACCTTTATGTTAACACTCAGGTTGTCCCTAAGCTCTTGAAGGGATATGGCCGAGGTAACCACAAACCAATCTTTGGATTGTAGGTTCTAGCCCACCTGCAATCCGAGAGGGCTCTCTCTTAATGATTTAGCTTTGTTGATGATGATTTTAGGCTAGTTATTGGGTTCAATGGGTTTTGTTTGGGTTTGGTTGGTGTTTGAATGGAAGGAAGATGCATTCAAGCAGAGAGGCACGCATAGGGTGGTAAGTTTCAAACCATTGGGCATGGAGTCAAGGAGTGGGACTGCAGGTAGGCTTTCTTGATCACAAGAGGAATATGGAGTAGGGTAGCTGCACATGAAACAACCTTAAAGTTAAGGAGATGGGGTGAAATGTAAGGAATGAGAGGCAATTAAGAATCTCTCGAATAGCTTAACAGAGGGAAAGAGAATGAGCTCTATCTAGGGGCAGTTAAGAATCCCTAGATAACTGTCATACATGATGAATCAGGGTAAATATGAGCCAGATGGAATTCATATTTATGCCTAAAACATATGAAAACATAAAGAAACAGCAGAAGTTGAGCATATAGTGCAATTAAACAAGTTCTAAGCTATTCTTTCTTTCTGCTGCTTAGATAATGATATATGAATGGAAAAACAGAGGTGAGAAGCACGCATTGAGTCATGTATCAGCACAAGAATTCCATAGTCACTCTTCAACCATTAAACACACTACACAGTTCATTCTCTGAGCTCTTAAGCAATCTCTGATTATAGAAATTATCACATATATAGTGCGAGTCTCTGCTTAGGCAAAACATCAAACCAACAAAGACCAACCAACCCCTATTACATTGTTCAGGGTGGTATATATAGGTCAAATATCCAAAATTATTTATTACAGCTGACCTAAACAGGTCTGCGAGAAAGCTTTTTAACAACCTAACTTATGTTGGAATTTAATGCAAGTAAATATCTATTGAGCTGTGCCAGAGATTGCTGGATCAAAATGAGTTTAATATGGTCCTCGGTGGCTTGATACAGTGCTTCTGTAGTAACTGTACCTTGGGTTTTGATCCACCGATCTTATGTGAGTTAATGTGCAGTAACTGTGATTTGAGAGTCCTTAAATGGCTTTTACTGTTTCACTGACTTTGCTGGATGGCCCTTTAATCTTTTCCTGCTTCGAGCCGTTGAATGATTTTCCCTGATACACTTTTCCGCAACACTGATACTCTCTGCCGCTTCCTAATTCATTGTGACATTTAAATTCGGCTTCCTTCTGCTTCTGTTTTGATAAAAACTGCAAAATCGGCTCTTTTTCGGCTCTCTTTCAGCGCAAAATGGCTGCGGAATCAAAATATTCCCTAAAGATTCCCCATTTCAGCCCATTTCCCGTAGCGATGTGCGATTAGCGTTAAACGCTAATCGCGCATCGAAAACTGCCCCTGTTTCTCATTTCGGGCTTCCGAAGCTTAGATTTTGCACTTGCTCGTTTTTTCAGCTACTGAAGTCAACATGATGTCAGTAGTGGGGCCCCCTTGTACGGATGTGACGTTAGCATGATGATATCAGCATGATGACGTGGCAGTACAACAGGGTGATGTGGCAAGGACACGGTGGCAGGATATAAGCAGGAGAGGGGTGAGATGGCGCTGATGTGGCAGGGTGACGTGGTGATTATGTCATACAAGGGGAGAACGGTAAGCGGTTTGCGTCGGACTGCCTTTGGTACGGAAGTGGTATTTGTCAGGGGCGGCCCGATGCAATGCGATGCCACTAGCTGTCCTGGTGTACAACATGGAAACCGATGTCCATCGGGTGCTATCGCACCGTCATGTAAGGGCGCCTGATATGCATGAGGGCCGTCTGATCTGGGAGGACTGATCCGACGGTGGATGGGAGGGGAAGATGGTCAGGGTTTAGTGAAACAACACACGTGTTAAACGTGAATTATTTGCGGCCGTGGGTGGGTTTTAAACTTTAGGTTAAGGGCTAATGTGTTTGGCGATTTGGTTATTTATTAATCAAACATTAATAAATCCCAAAAATGAAATGCGCGGGGGTTGGTTGATGCATTTGGAGGGGATTTTTTGTGTTTTGGAAGGAGTCCAAACACCTCGAAGGGGAAATTTATGCAGAGATGAAGGTTCTTACTAAGATCTAGGTGAACTTAGTAATTCCCAAGGGGATATTTATGGTTATGTTTCAACGAGAGGGAGGGGATATTTACATAGGGGAATTATTACCATAGCTTTAGTAGGGGGAAGGGAAATAGATAGGGATTTACATAATTATGTTAGGAGTTAATATGAAAATGACAAGAAAGCACTAAGTCTCAGAGATCTTAGGTTTTAAAGGGAAGATAGAACTTTGTAGAGAAAGTATGGACCCTCCTTGAGTAAAGCAGATCTTTAACAAGGCATGATTATGAAATGATGAACTAAGTATATGAAGAACAGATCTTGACCTCTTTTAGGGGAAGTTGTAAATGATTTCGGGAAGAGAAGGGAAGTTGTTATGCTCGCTTTAGTCCTCGATACGGATTTCTTGCCTTGCAATACTTAATTTTGAATAGATATACACTGAAACACAATTGATCGAATCACTGATTCTGCAACCACCAAACTACCTCCCAAAGCCTAATTACCTAGCATTTTTCTCTTTGGTTTTGGGTGCACTTAGACTTGCAGACCTAGTTTCAAATTTTTTCTTTTGCACTGTCCTCTATCTATATCTACATTTTTTCTTCCACTGGCCCAATTAGGAAGTTGGGTCCTTTGATTCTCTACCTGTCTAAGATCTGCCAAGATTAAGTGTTTGGATAGATCATTCTCTATTTCTAAAATATGAATTGACTAGGGAGACAAGTTAAGCTTTGGACTCTCCCTTTAGTTGAAACTTCTACAAAAATGGATAATCTTCAAAAATGGAATGCACAAGTTGAACTTAAACTAGCAGCCTTTCATGGCCTCCTTCTTTGGTTCTGTTAGCAAATTGGGCATTGCAGCTGCAAAGTATGACATATTTGGCCTGTAAAAATGTCAATCATGAAATATGAGTAACCTGCTACAACAGGAGGCTAACACCCACCACAGCTCAACCTCTGTAAAAAAGATATTGTTGAACTATTAGAAAGAAAGTTGATCGAGCCAAGCAGAAGCTCTTGGGCTTGCCCAAAATTCCGTGTCAACAAGCATTCAGAGAAAAAGAGAGGTAAACGTCAGATGGTGATTAACTATAGAGAATTAGATGATGCTTTGTTTCCTATTAAGTATCCCTTGCCATCTAAAGAAGCTTTATTTCAGAAAATCAGTAATAATAATGTGTTTCGCAAATCGAACCTTAAGAGAATATTTTGGCAAATAGGGATCAAACCACATGACAGATACAAGAATGGTTCTGTGGTACCACAATTCCCTTTGGATTGAATAATGCACCCTTTGAATTCCAAAAAAGAATGGAAGATATTTTTTGAGATTTTAAATTTGCTATTGTTATATTGATGACTTACTAATCTGGTATTTTGACTTAAATGAACATAGAAATCACTTGGAGATAATCCACCATGGGATTTTTAAGCATGAGTTAGTCCTCAACAAGCCTAGGCTTGAGTTTTCAAAAACTAGAATTCAATATTTAGGACTAATCCTATTCCAAGGAAAAGTTGAATTGTAAGAACATGTGTTGAAAGCTTTAACATAATTTCCATATGCCATTTATGACCATAGACAATTGCATAGGTTCTTGGGAAGCCTCAATTACATTAGGAAGTTTTATGAAAATCAAGCCAATGATGTCAAGGTCCTATAGAATAGGCTCAGAGGAATAGAATGGACCCCATGTACGATGCTTGCAATTCAAAGTATTAAACAAAAAATCCAAAATCTCCCAAGTTTGGTTCTTCCAAGACATCAATTTCCCTATATTCTAGAAACATATGCATCCAATGAAGTATGGGAGGGAGTTTTGATGCAAAAGCATGTAAAAAGGGACGAAGTTTGCTCATACTCATCAAAATGTTTTAAAGAAACTAAAATTAAGTATCCATCTTTCCATAAAGAAATCCTTGCCGTAAAAAATGGAATCAAAAGATTCAGGTTGTTCTTGAAGCCAATAAGATTCATTGTAAAAACATATCTTAAACATATGGATGTAATGCTTAGTAACAAAAGATTGTTAGAACAAGGGAGCAATAGGATACTAATATGGAGACTATGGTTGGATAGATTCGACTTTGAGATTGAATATAAAAAGGGAAAAGATAATTATTAAGCAGATTTGGTTACAAGAGAAGTAGCTCCGAAACAAATCAAGATCTTGAGTTATTCATCAACGTCAAATTCATCAACACCTCCCTCTTCTCCAGAGGGTTTAAGTGGGTTTTAATATGTAAATAGTGTCATATCTCATTTTGTTTTCAATGTGTCATAGATAGGGTCAATGAGAGTCATTAATATGAATACATTCTTGAAAAATGGGTTAATAGTAGCCATAGTAATGTAAGTAATATTATGTATTTTATAGAGTCGCCCAAAATGCTTCAAGGGGCCATTAGATTTGTACCTTTTGTAGGACAAAGATATATTTATCTGTATGAACCATGACTAAGCTATGCAAACTATTGTAATATCTTGATGTACATCAAATATGCCAAGAGAATTTGGTTGATTTTCAAATGTAGTTCTATGTGTAACCCCTATAATCACTAGTCACCCTGGTTCCAAATACTGCTCATGATTGGTGCCCGAGGGAAGGAATATTATGGACCATCAAAGAACATAAATTTACTAATTATCTTTGAGAAGATATCAAAACAGCAACACAATCCGATGTATGCTTTTGCTTCTAGATAGAACATTTGTTTAGCACACTTAAAGTACATACTATTCTGCCACTAAAGAAACCCATATACAAGGAAATATCTCAATTCTTTGGATCAATTTGTAATCCTGTAGATGAGAGAGTACCTAGTATGTATGGATCTCTTTTCTTTCAGTGATATAATATCATTTCACCTCATGCAAAAGCCCATTTGTCACCAAGCCTACAACATCTATATCACTCAAGTGACAGTGATAACTATGAATATCTAAAAAACTAACAAAATATTTGTAAGGAAGCACAGTTGGTTGTATTTCATGTCTAGTCACCTAACAGTGAGTGTGACCAATACCGTGGGATTCTAATAAAATCGCCACTGTGTAAATCTTGGGAGATATTTTCAGGACAGTTTAAATGACTAAGTGGAGGGGTCTGTCTTCCAAAGTAAAACCTTAAGTTAAATTTCCGTACGAATATCTGAAACTCAGATCACTTCTCTGACTTTTGGTGGGACTTGACCCACATTTTAGAGAATCTACAGAAAAATTTAGATCTGAGATTTATAGTTTGTACACTTTATGTGGAAATGTCGGATTTTAATAAGATTCTTGATGCTCTCTTGAAATTCTATAAATAAGGAAAATGTATGTCCATTTGGGCATTTGGGACTATGTTTTCTAAGCTCTCTCTCTCTCAATCTCTATGTCATTCTATCTTAGGTTGAGTTTGACAGGCCTGCACATGTGCACTTTGATGCATATGTGAACCTAAAGTGGTAGGACTCCTAGGAAGTATTGAGTTTGAGACTTTTCTAAGGTCGATCCATACCTCTGATCAAAGTCTATAAATTTGAAATAAATTGAAGTGTTATATTCTCTAACAAGATTAGAAACTCTATCACCATTAAATGAAACTATATTCTCCTCTGATTCCATCTCTTTGAAACTTGCAAGTGACATTTTCCCCTTTGTATTAAGTTATGTATGTTGCCAAGGTTTCACATACATATTGTTTTCATAAACATCATGAATTGTGTGTCCTCTATGCAAAGAGGACAAAAACAAGATTCTTTTCATTTACCAAATGCAAACACATTTCGATACTTTTTTCTTTTAATTGAATGCAATTTTCAAGTCCTGTTTACGGTTTCGACTTCATATGGAATCAATATATCTACATATTGGAATCCAATATGCCAAAAAAACTTGTAGTAATTTCAAAAAAGAATTTAAATATGTTATTTAGAATACAATTTATATATCAAAGATCATCATTGATCAGTTATTTAAGCTATATTTTTAAATTTTTTAAAATTTAAATTAATAAAAAGCATCATATATTAAAAATATATACAAGTTAATATATATGTACATACCTACATACCTCCCTTGATGGGTTAGTCTCATGGCTTAGTGTATCAATGCACCATTGAACAAATTGTTCAACTAAGACAAGTTAATGTGCAAAGTGGTCCATTTGATATCTTCAAAGTGCTCATTTTATACATGCCCTTGTGCCATGATGTTCTCCCTTTCCATGACTAGTCTCAAAGAAATTCCAACAATGTTTAATGTTGGTTTTCATATGAGGATGACATAACCAAAAGAATGATCGTGAATATTTGAAATGACCTGTGCATCCATCTAACCATATGTAATGTTCATTGAATTTTATTCCAAGGCCATTCAATGAGTCATAAATATTATCAAAGCAATGTTGTAGAAAATGTGTATTATGTGTATGATCATCACTATATAGAAATGATACTCTTTAATAACATGTTGATTCTCACTCATGCTTCCTATATGATCAACATTTTGTTCAGCATGTCTATATAGAACATGGAAAAGCGTAGAGACTTGGTCAGCATGATAATTTTCACTTTGTTTTTCATTTTGTGCAAAAAATGTGTAATTTTCTGCAAAATCAACTATCGACAAAATGGTCCCTAGTGGAAAAGTTTCACGAAGTTTTTAAATTGCAGGTCCTATCATTGAGATATATAAGAATTCTTAGTGTATTTACAAATTTTTGTCTCAAACTTCTTCAAAAACTCTATCACAAAACTTTCTTCTTCTTGTAAATCAATGCTTCTAGCACTTGTACTACCACTTTCACCTATCGATGTATGAATACATTCATATCTATTCCATTCCACTTTTATGTTGGAAAAATACTGATCATTCATATCAATAGGATATTTTTTTTGAAACAAAGTAAAATGTCGACAATAATCACATTTTTTACCACCAACACATTTATTTTGGTAAAATAATTCATGATTTCCTCTTCCACATAGAATTTGGGATATGAAATCATGGATAATGGAAGGAGGAGGTGAATTTTTCCAAACCGTTTTACCAAAATTAAGGAAGGTGTCATAATGTAATAAAAATTCCACATGATAATGACAACAACAAGTGTCATGTACAATGATACACTTAACATACCATGGTTTTTTTCACAAAAGTACAGATTGAGACATTAATTCCACGATTCTCTTCTTTGAACTTATGGAACAACTCTATCTGAGTGGTGTTCAAGATAACTTTTCCACGTTTTTCATATTGATTTCATGTTATTCTTTGTCGCATAAGATCCCTTTCTTTTGGTGAAACACATGAATTTTTTACCCAATATTCATATCTTTTTTTTTTTTTTTTTTTTTTTTTTTTACATTTTCTCCAAGCCTATCTTTGTATGATTCCTAAAATTAACTATCCAAGAAAGAAAGCTAACCGTTTTCATCAATTTGCAATCAAAATTTCCTATGGTTCTGTAATTTTTTTCATGCGGTCTTGTTGTGTTGTACAAAAACCCCCCATTTCATAAAAACTCTACACAGAATTTTAGTATGAAATGGGTCCCTTTTCAATTAAACTTAGTTTTATTTGTGTATATAACTAGTATTAACCTCATAATAAGAAATTTTTTTATTAAAAGGCCTGATGTAAATGAATCATTATATAAACCATTTTAATAAGAAACAAGGTGCTCCTTTAAAAATATTTGAAAACCATTCTACATTGCAATAAACAAATCAAAGATCGCATATCACAATGACAAAGGGACATACACAAAACAAAGCTTCATCCAATCCTTCGATCCAAAAAGGGAATTGCAATCGGTAATTGGAGAAATCAAATGCCAAAGAAACACGCACAAGGGCTCATCATATCTTATGATCTGACATCACAATCAGTAATCAGAGATATTCGTTGATAAAGGGACATACATAAAGGCCTCATCAAATCTCCTGATGCGGTAATATAAATTGCAATCATCAATCGACAGAGTCTTATGACAAAAGGAAAAAAGCTTAAGCCAAATTCCAATTGCAATCAATTAATTGGGCGAGCATCTCAAAACGTAAATATACACTAAAAATGGTTTGCATGCATAATATCCCACTCCATTATATCATAATATTACCTTTCGGCAATCGGAGATATTCATTGCAAGTCACTAAGTCTCTCCCTTTGAAACTCTCAATTGCGATTTGTGATTTATCACTGATCATTGATCGAGGAAATCTGAAGCATGCTTGAATTAATCATTCAGTATATGATCGACGAGATGGGAATTTATGGTAATAAAACCACAATTGGCAGTTCGAACTGCTATTTAATATTATAATTAAAGATAGATATTTTAATAGATTTCATCTGTGGTAATTCTTAACTGTATTTCATTATTGTATGTCAATCACCATAATTCTATTCATTCTCACGTTAGCCTACAACAACACTGTCTCTGTATTACGGTTTACAATTGTCTATGTAGACTCTCTCCGAACTCTTGAATCCAGAGGAAATGGGGAAGAAATCAAAGAAGTCCACAACAACAGCTCCTACAGTCAAAGATCCAGGACCAAGCAAGAAAGGATTAATCTTAGATATGGCATGCCTTATCCTGGGAAATAACAGCTAGGAAAGCATTTATAATTTGATAGAAGCAGAGGAGCCCGAAGAACTAGAAGAGGAAGCCATTGTTGATTCAACCAACAAGTCAGAGGGAACTCTAAAAGAATTGGCTTGTTCGTGTCTTCACAGGATAGTAGCACGGGCTAAGATTCTACCATACACTAATGTAGTAAGATGGGTGGTTCAAAAAATCACAACTACTGATAGAACATTTTGCACAGTTGATGGGAGGATATTTGGCTCATTGAAGCCTGAAGATCTCAGGCAAGTGTATCATCTGTCGCAATGAGAGAAGTGATAAAACAAGGCATTCCTAGAAGCGTTTTCAAAGGAAAACGACTAGGAATCAGACACAATCAAGCAATGGAGGCATTTCCTGGGGTAAGTACTCTGTTGACTCATTAGATTCCCCTTATTGCTATGCTGGAGCTATGATGTGTAGAC
Source organism: Pinus taeda (assembly GCA_000404065.3). NCBI lineage: Eukaryota > Viridiplantae > Streptophyta > Pinopsida > Pinales > Pinaceae > Pinus > Pinus taeda. The sequence goes on along the minus strand of APFE030842062.1, from coordinate 72,784 downwards.
TATGGGGACTACATGATTCTACCAAATTCACTATAGAGATGGTCCCCCTAATGGAAGCAACAATTAATGGTTATGCTATGAATTGGAAGAATATTTTGTCTGATAGACTAGCTATCGAGATATTAGAATACAGAAGGAATGCATCTACAACTTCTCGGATCATTCTCCCTTTCTATTATAGTGCATATATTATGGATACTATTTGTTTTGATTCTGAATATCTGGTACTCGGATGGAGCTGAACTCCCCAAGATCTGAATACGATCCATATTTATCACGAGCAGTTATGGAAGGCATACTACAAAAATCACCTGTATAAAATTTGTAATGGTTTTATTTTACTTGTATATTATTCTATTTTTAATAAGCCTACCCCTAGGATATCCCAAGAAGTAGAAATTGACTTGAGAGTAGTAGGTAGTTGGTTCAGGGAGGAAAAAATTACCTATGTAATGATTTTTGGTAGCCTCACTAAACCCCATGTTGTCCCCCTGTATGTTCCTGATAAATTGCTAGCTCGGGAATTGGCTTATCAGATAATAGTGGAATGGACATCCAAAACCCTTAGGGATTCAAAGAAACACATGTGGCCTATATTTCCCTTACGATGTGGAATTTTCACTTTACATGAATACAAGCATGCAGAGTAAGAGACAAAAAATATACAATGTTGAATCTTACCACAATTTCGAACAGGCAATATGATCCAAGAAAGGTTGCTCATAACATCACATCTCAAGCCAAACTTGCCAAATTTGATCATGAAGCAGATGACTTCGATGATTTATTTTCTTCAGCTGAATCATTATTTCATGTTAAAGGATTGGCCAAGATGAAGTATGAAGAAGAAGGGCTAGAAATGTTCAATAGGCTCAAAGACCAGAGGTTGCAAACTCTACCTTTCGACCTATTAGTTACAACCCTGACAGTCCAGCCAAGTGAAACTGAACAGAAAGCTACCGACAAGACTCCTTTAGTGAAGAAGGTTCTTGAAAAAGAAAAATTGCCAGAGCAGGAGGAGGGACAAGCAAAAAACAGTGAACTCATTGATTCAGATATTCATATTGATCCCAAGCTACTCAAAGAATGGAAAAAATTTGACTCAATCATTAGTAATACTGAAAGCCTACAAGGATTTAGCACACCTGAGGTGACAACTGGTCAAAAGTTAGCAAATAATATAGCTTTGACTGAAAGAACTAGCAGCGCACTCATGACTCAAAAATATGTAGAGATAATCCATGAGATTACAATTGATGAAATTGTTCTACATGTAGAAGAAATACCACCTATGGATGTATTCTATAGCCCTAAGCATAGGGTTGTAATCAAGAGACAAAGGAAAAAGAGAAAACTTGATCAATCTTCTCTTTTGCCTTCACAAATCGAGATACCAAATGTGCTATGGAGAGAAGAAGTCAACCCTTCTGAAGATATTACTAAACTCTCTTAGTACACTGGAGCATACACAACAGCTACTATGGACAAGGCATCGAAAGTCAGCAATTTTCTCAAGGAAAAGGATCAAGTGATTATTTTTTTAGAGACGCGGGTACAAGAGAAGCAACAGAGAATAGAGAAATTGGAACAATAGTTAGTAGCACAAAGGTAGTCAAATGATCAATTCAAAGAGAAATTTCTCAAAGAGAAACAAATGATTGATCAACATGCAATACAAAAGCAACAGGAACTATCTCTAGCATTGAGCAAGCTGCAATCAATAAACGAACAGTTGAGCAAATCAAAAGAAGAACAAATTGCTCAACTATCACTGCACATAGAAAGGTTCAATGGATATCCTCAAGTGGGAGAATTCAAATCAGAGGCTATCCAGATTACTAAAGCATTATCTAATCAGTTGAGCTTATTATGTCATAATATCTCTCTTGCTCTTCCCCTATGTGAAATTTCATCATCGATGATTGATAAGTCAGTTGATGTGAGACAGAAATTGGAGCAAGCAGATGAGAAATTAATAAAGTTTCTCTCTTGGAAAGAAACTAAGGAAGGACAAGCTGCAAATCTATCCCAAATTCTGGACTCGCATAAAGAAATCTTGTTCCTTGAATGACAATCTCAACTTATGAACACAGAAAAGGAAACATCAAGATGTAGATCAGCGGCTAGTAATCTAATTGAGTTAATTAATGATACTCTTTATTTGTCAAATTTAATTTTAGAATGTTCTCCAGGGAAACTGCCATTAGTGAAAGCATTAGAACAGACATGGAAATATGAGCTGGAGAAGAGGGAAAGATTAATAACAGGCATTCAAACTTTAACATGGGAAACCTTTTGGTTCTTCCTTGTTAAACCATATAGTTAACGAACAATGATAAAATGCCTCTCCGATGCAATTGGTTATATGATTCCCGAAATTAGTGATGCCACATACACTACCCAGTTACATTCGTGTATGAGTCATCCTCTAGAACTGCAATCGATGCTCGCCATTTGCCAGCTCAAGCCACAAGATAGTCAGCCAAAGCAGTGAACCATTCTGACCGACTGTAAGCATGCCTATTTCGGGGAGGTTTTCATATATTTGTGATTTGGTTGTACCAGCACACAACATTTTTATTTCATAGTTAATTAGTTTAGATAGTATTTATAGACTCTTTCATGTTTTTAGAAAGGGTCCTCAAATTCTGTATTAAGACTTGGATCGGGAGTTGCACTATTGTGCTTCCGATATATATTTTTTATAAAACTAGACTTGGATTGTGAGTTTTAATGAAGAATACTTTTATGTGATATGCACTATTGCTTCTTGTAAGAGTATTTCCAAGTTGAAAAGTGGGATCTGAATGCAATTCATATCGAAGGGGACTCAAACACATATGGTACTACTATCTATGTTTTTGCTTCATTATTTTATGTGAACCAACATTTATTCATTTTTCTATTATTGATATATGTATATGCTTTCACAACAATCTCTTTTACTTATCACTATTGAATGTTCAAGAGTTTTTATTTTTCATACATATATGTGTCAATGATATATAAAGATTAGTGTAATAATGTTATAATTATTACTTTGTTCAACTACTTGAACAAAGTAATTATCATATGAATTAATATTTTTGTTTATAAGTAGAGTCATCTATATTCCTACTTGTCAATAAGAATCATCAAAAATTACACTAAGGGAAAGACTTCCCAGGATAGATTACTTAATTATATTGTTACATTTTAGAATAAATCTTTCATCAATTCCCATTAGATATTAGAAAATCAATCACTTATCCATCCCATTTATAAATCATTTGGAAACTGGTCCCATTATATCCAGTTGGATCCACTACACCAAATGGAAAAGGAGTTTCCTTTAAGGTCCGGACCGGGTGGTTTTCCCCGATGTTGATGCAACGATTTTCAGGGCATCAACATTTTTGCCGCTAGAAGGAGGGCATGAACTATGAATGGTGATAAAACCCAAATCTACAATCCATTATGAGAGTAAATCTCCCTCCACCTCACCTCCAAGTTCTCCCTCGCATGTTGGAACCCCAGTTTTCAAGCAAGAAGTAGAGGAGACAACAACCAATGATCAACCCCAGAATATCTCAGATAAATTAACTCCAAAATCTCCCAAAGTATATTCTCTCATCCACAAATTTCAAGGATTCTCAATATCACCATAGAAATCTGAGTTATCTCAAGGTAGTGTAACTTTGCAATTCGTTCCTTCTCACCTCCTCACCAGACTTCAGAGTGAAAAGCTTGGTATTGAACCTAATGAGTTACCTTTGCCTAAATGGAAACAAGCAAGGGAAACAACTGAAGGATCTAATAGTGAAACTTTCTCATCATCATCATCCATTTCATCTTCTCCAATGTGAAGTCAACCATCCACTCCTCCACTCTAGATTGTCTTTCAACAGGGAACTAGAACTTCAACATTTGTTTCTCAACCTCCTCAAACTTCATTATTTATTTCTTCCCAACCATCTGGAACTTCATCGGTGCTATCATATATTAGTATCTCGACAATGGCTTAGAATCCATGGAACAATCCTGGTGTAGACCCAATGCCTGCACCTTTGCACCCATTTCTAGCTCATCCTCAAAAATGGTTGCCGAAATTTAATCCAGATGCAGGCATATAGGAAGATGAATACATAAACAACTTTATGTTTTCAGTCAACTTAAAAGGAGTTACTAAGGAAGATGTGGTTGTTAGACTTTTCCCTTATACCCTACAACGATCAACTAGGTCTTGGTACTTTTCCTTGCCATTAGGATCCATCACTAGTTGGAATATTTTTCAAGAACAGTTCTTGACTAAATATGGTGAGGACAGATCTGTAGCAACGTTAATCAATGATCCTTAAAATATTAGAAGAGAGTCTAAAGAGCCAATAAAAGAATTCAATTCACGATTTAATAAACTCTTAAATAAGATTCTGACTACCTCTAAACCTAGTGAGCAAGTTAGAAGTGAATGGTATATAACAGCTTTACCTTCAAACATAGCTATCTTTGTAGATAGAGCTACAAAAACTACTCTAGCAGAAAATATGAAATAGGCACTTGCTGTAGAAAAATGTGTCATCACCTTAGAAAAAAAAGCTGCTCTTGAAGATAGAAAATAAAAAAAAGTCTCCTTAAAAGATGATTCAAAGAATAAAATGGCTAAAGATCCCTATGATATGGAAGATCTCCAAAAGAATTTAAAGACTATGTCGAATGAAATGATAGAAATCAAGAAACAAGTAGCTGAGACTTCAAATAAAAATCCATTTAGAAACTTTAAGAAACTATAATCAAAACCCCCTAATGCTATATCCAATGTAGACTCAAACCCCAAGGATGATGAAGAAGAAGAAACAATCTTATCATCTAAAGAAACTGAAGAAGAGGTAAATGTAGAATGTCATGGGATGTGGGATTTCATTTTACCCAATTCTGATACTGAAAATGAACAGGAAGCTTTCCCAATAAGTACCAGGAGTAAAGGTACTCCAGAACCTATTCAAGTAACTTAGAAGAAAAAGAATGTGGGTACTACTATTAAAGAAAAAGTTCCTACAAAGATGTCTACATCGATACGTTCTCAAAATCAGCCATCAACTTCAAATCCACCTTCAACATCTAAAATATTAGTAGTAACAGACTCTATGGATTACAAAATTATTGAAGACATGAAGAAAATGAATGCAAATATCACTATGTTTGAACTTAGTAAACTCAAACATCAACAAAAATTGTTGCTCAAGGAATTAGATGTAGTACCTTCTTCTCCTCTTCCAAACATTGTATTGTCCAAAGCTGCTAATGAAATAGGTAAACCACCTCCTGGTAGAGTAGAAGCTACTGATGTTGTTCTAATCGGAGATAGATCAAATTCCCATACTCCTGATTTTCTCTTGACCTATGAGATTTATAATAGAAATCTGCATAATTGCTTGATAGACTCAGGGGCTTCCTCGAATATAATGCCAACCTCAGTTTGTTCTAAACTGAATATTGAACCCCAAAAGTCTACAACCCATATTGTCCCATTAGATAGGACTAAGGTCCAAGTATTAGGAGAAATCAACTCAGTTACCATTAGGTTATCAGCTAACCCAAGAGTTGTTCAGAGAATTGATATTCTAATCATTGATATTCCTGAGTTCTATGGTTTGATTTTAAGTAGAGACTGGTCTGCGAAACTTCATGGTTACATTTCCACCAATTGGTCTCACATGTGGCTGCCCTATAAAGGAAACCAAATCAGATAAAGATTGATCGGGAGAAGCATATGACTCATATTGTAACAGATTTTGAGCAAGAAAACTAGCCTATAGCATTCAACAACAATATTCTGGGTAACTACTCATCCAAATCATTCTTTGGTAATTTTACTACTCAATCATCATCTTTCTCAGTTAATAGTTTCACATATCAAATCGAAATTTTTTCGCAAACAGATACATCAAGTTGTGTTAAAATTGTTGAGGAAACTGTAAATAAAAATGTAGATAAACCTTTGTTTTTGTCATTATAATTTGATGGGTATAAATCTAATGAAGGTCCAGGAGCAGGATGTATTTTAGTTAGTCTTGAGGGAGAAAATACCATGTTATCATGTAGATTAGAATTTGAGTGCACAAACAATACTGCTGAATATGAAGCTTTGATTCAAGGACTTTATAAAGCAATCAGTCTTAAGATACAATATTTGAAAGTGTTTGGTGACTCTGAAATTGTTATAAGATAATTCAGGAATACTATACATTGTCTTTCTAGTTATCTTAAACATTATCAATCCTTGGTACAAGACCTTGTATCTCATTTCCTAGCATTTAATATTTCTCCCATTCCTAGGTCTTAGAATGCAGCATCAGATCTATTGGCTAATGTTTCTTCTAAGCTCCTTCCATCTGAAGACTACAGCCCCAATAGATTTTCAGTAGAGTTAATTTTCAGACCATCGATTCCTGATAATGTCACTAATTGGAAAATATTCAATCATGATGATGACATTTTAAACTTCTTAACTTCTGATAAGTCCTATGATGATCAAATTATTGATGAAAGTGAGCATGATCTTCAAATGAAAGAAAAACTTGAAGAAAACTTAATACCCAAACCAGTGGTCAAACTTGAAAACCTTTATGACATCAAAGATAGGTTTAAACAGGTTACCAATTCAAAGCTTCAAAGTTCTACTTTAAGATTTGAATTAATAAACCTTAGTACTGAGGACAATCCACAAAACATCAATTTGGGATTAGGACTTACTTCAAAGTAAAGAGTTGCATTTATTAGACTATTGCATTTGGAATATGAGGATTTGCAAATGTATGATACATCTATCATACAACATACAATTATGATGATATCTGAAGAAAATCTAGTACAATAGAGAATAAGGGAAATTCATCCTAACCTAGAGAGTCAAATAAAAGTTGAATTAAACAAACTCTTGAAAGCTAAGATAATTTTTCCTGTTAGACATTCAAATTGGGTATCCAAAATGGTGCTAGTAATGAAGAAAAATGGTGACATTAGCATTTGTATTGATCTCAGAAATCTTAATAAAGCGAATCAAAAGGATAACTTCCCTTTACCAACCATGGAACAAACTCTCCATTCAATAGTTGGTTCTGAATTAATGTCATTCTTAGATGGTTTTTCAGGGTATAACCAAATTTTGGTCCACCCTAATGGTAGACTTAAGACTACTTTTAGAACCAAGTAGGGAACTTATGCCTATCAAAAAATGCCTTTTGGATTAATCAATGTTGGAGCTACATTTCAAAGAGCAATCGACATCGCATTCAAAGGTCTAATCAACAAATCAGTAGTTGTCTACTTGGATGACATTACTATTTTTTCTAAGAAAATATGAAATCATTTACATGACTTGAAACAAATCTTTGAGCGTTGTAAAAGGTATGGCATTTCACTCAATCCTAAGAAGTCCTTTTTTCTCTTGTCCAAGGTAAGCTCTTGGGATTCATTGTTTCAAAAGAGGGTATTTATATTGATCCAGATAGAATCAAAGAGATTTCTGATATCCCATTTCCACATAATAATAAAAAATAATGCAATTAGTTTTAGGCCAAATTGATTTTGTAAAAATATTTGTTCCACATTTTTCACAGATTGTTTTACCATTGCAAACCATGATTAAAAAAAACCCAGTGTTTAGATGGGGACATATAGAGAATGTTGGCATTATGGCACAGGTTTGGAGCTATGGCGCAGGTGTTGTCCTTGATGGAAACTCTCTTTGGTAACAGATCTCAGTTCAGGCACTCAGAAAGAAGAAAAAGACATATATGCAGGTTCATCTAGACGAAGACGAGTATACACGTGGGTTATACATTACAGAAGCGTGTATATGTTGGGGATCATACTTTTGGTCCATGGTAGCTAGTTCTTGGGATTTGAACCTATGTTTTGGACCATGGCATCTCGTCGGATGTGTTGATCCCTAGTTTTGGGTTCATGGTATTGAAATGTTATGGTTTTGGATCATGGTATTGAGGAAGGCCTAAGACTATAAAAGAGGAGGGAGATCATGTGGCAAATGATCATCAGAATTATTATTGAAGATCTGAAAAAGCACTAGAGTTGGTATATTGGTAATGATGCAGATCTGGATCTGAATGAAGGAGGAACCTTAGCACAAAAAGAAGGATAAGTTCTATTGATGGGTCATAATCTTTAAGCTTGAATGGTAGTATCTTTGTATGATTTTGATCTGCTAGATGTGGCGCTTACTTGATATACAAGTCTGATAATCTGGGTTAATTAATGATTGAATATCTGAAAGAGTGAATTATCCTTTATAGATCTGTACGCAGGTTCAGTGAAGTGAAGGCGCGTATACACGCAAGTTCTGTGCAGTGAAGAAGCGTATACGCAGGTTGTTCCATACGCAGAAGCGTATGCACGCAGGTTTCAGGCTGTTAAAGTAGTGTATATATTTTGAGTTGTGATCTTGCTGCTTCTATTTATTGCTGCAGTGTTCTGGGTTCAGATCTTGGTGTGTGGTTTCTGGTACTGTGTTTTGGGTACAGCTGTCAGAGAAGTATCTACTTGATTAAGATCTAATTGGTGAAAAGGAGATTGGTTAATTCTTGATGATTGATTGATGTTCATGGATCCAGTCTGAAAATTTATGAAACGTGGTCCCTGGAAGAAAGAGAAGGTTGTAGCCTTTTGTAGGCCAGCACCTACGTACTAGTATCTTGGCTAGTGCAAGAGCTAAGGGGGTTGTAGCTCCCTTCCAGGACAAGATGGAGAACGAGAGAGGGTTGTAGCTCTCTGCAAGTTGCAGCCTACGTACTGGTAAAGGACTACACCAGTACATTGTAAAAGAAGTTTCTAATTTAAAAGAAGATAGAGACGAATTGCAGCAGGTGGTTTTCACCCACATTGGGTATCCACCTTATATCTTGTGTTCTTGTGTGTGATTGTCTTTCTACTCTGCTTTACTGTCTCTAGTTACTAATTATTTGATTCTGCATCACAGATTAACATTCATCATCAGAAAGATTAAGTAAATTAAAAGTCTATTTTGTATACGCGAGTTTCCTTCTACATAGTTGCGTATATACGTGGGTTTAACTAACTGAAGTAGCGTATATCATCTGTTTTGGAAAAGGAATATTTGACTTGATAATACTGATTCACCCCCCCTCTCAGTATTATTTCCAACAATTGGTATCAGAGCCAGGTCCTTCAAAAGAAGCTTGATCGCTTGAAGGAAGATCTTTCATCATAAGCAACTACGAGAGGGAAGCATTAATCAGGCCATCGATCTTTGATGGGAAAAACTTCGTATATTGGAAGGTAAGAGTTACTGCCTATCTTCAATCTCTTGGTACAGAAGTCTGAGATATCATAGATACAGGGTATACTTTTCCATCAGCAACTCCTACAGATCCGGTTGAGAAGAAGAAATATGAAACAAATGCAAAGGTTGTCAATACTCTATTAGGGTTCCTATCTCAATCTGAATTTGTCAAGGTAATGCAGTTTAAATCCACAAATAAGATATGGGACAAGATTTTTCTGAGCTATGAAGGAGATGACCAGGTAAAACAGGCAAAACTTCAAACCCTCAGGATTAAGTATGAAAATCTCAAGATGTATAATGATGAAAGTGTGGCTAATTACTTTATTCTTGTAGATGAGATTGTTAATTATATGAAAAATTTGGGTTAAGAAATAAAAGAGGCTGTTGTGGTTGAAAAAGTTCTAAGATCTTTATCCTCTAGATTTGAATCTAAAGTTTTTGCTATAGAAGAAAAGGATAATCTACAAAACCTTAAAATGTCACAGCTGCACAGAATTCTAACTGCTTATGAAATGAGGAAAGGAGGTCCATCAGATAGTAGAGTAGCTGCCTTCAAGGCTTCAGGCAAAGGAGAGTACTATGAGTCAGGACACGTGTCAGAAGAAGAAGAAGAATCAAATTTTGTCAGAAATCTTCAACGGGGTACTGGAAGATTCAGAGGCAAGTTACCGTTCAAATGTTTTGCTTATGGAAGAGTAGGTCACTATGCTGCCAAATGTCCTCATAAGGATAAGATTGACAAGGGGAAGGAACCTGTTAGATGGA
>APFE030842062.1:0-62708 GCA_000404065.3 Pinus taeda | reverse complement strand
AGAAATATGAAACAAATGCTAAAGCAGTCAATACTTTGCTGGGATGCTTATCTCAAACAGAGTTTGTGAAAGTTATGCTATATAAATCAGCAAAAGAAATATGGGACAAGATTGTCTTGAGTTACGAAGGAGATGAACAAGTAAAGCATGCTAAACTTCAAACTCTCAGAATTCAGTATGAGAATCTCAGAATGTATAATGATGAAAGTGTGGCTAATTACTTTCTTCGAGTAGATGAGATTGTTAATTGTATGAAAAATTTGGGTGAAGAATAAAAGAGGCTATTGTGGTTGAAAAGGTTCTAAGGTCATTGTCCCCCAAGTTTGAATCTAAAGTAATTGAAGAAAAGGGAAATCTACGAATTCTTACTATGTCTCAGCTACATGGAATTCTAACTGCTTATGAAATGAGAAAGGGAGGTCCATCAGATAGAAGAGAAGCTGCTTTCAAGGCGTCAGGCAAAGAAGATTATTATGAAGCAAGTCACGTACCAGAAGAAGAAGAAGAAGAATCAAATTTTGTCAGAAATCTTCAAAGGGGTTCTGGAAGGTTCAGAGGTAAGTTACCTTTTAATTGCTTTGCTTGTGGAAGAGTAGGTCATTATGCTACAAAATGTCCTTATAAGGATAAAGGAAAGGGACCTGCTAGATGGAATAAGAAACAGGGTGCAAATAAGAAAAGCCACTACACTCATGAAGATAGTGATGGTCTATCAAATAGTGATGAAGATGAACAAGGTAATGAATATAAATTGTTAATGGCATTTGAAGATGATGATTATATGGCTTCTATAGATGTGGATAACCTTTTTTGAAGAAATTACTAGACTCAAGAGATGTATAGAAGAAAAGAATATGATCATTGATACTCTACAATTTCAAATTGATGAAAAGGAAAAAAATTTTGAAAAGTTAGAAGGTGAAATTGTTGCTCTTAGAAAAGAGATTGAGAAAACAAAAGCTATTAATCTTAAGTTTGTCAAAGGATCTGAAACTCTGGATGAGATTATCAATGTACAACGTTCCCCTCTAAACAAGACAGGTCTGGGCTATAATGGAGAAACTTCTCAAGCATCCACTTCAAAAAGTTATCTTGATGCAGCAAAAAGGAGTGAGCAAAAGCACAATGGAGACTATCAGGTAAAGCAAGGACAAATTGCAAACAAAGGCTATCAGGGGCAATCTGTTTTAAGAGTGAACAAAAGCTACAACCAGCCACAGGTAAAGTCTTCTCAATTTGGTTCAAGAATGAATAACAATAGAGATTACAATCACTTGGCCGGTAGATTTGATAACCGCAGAAGTTTCTTCAATGGACAATGTTTTTCTTGTCATAACTTTGGTCACAAAGCAGCTCAATGTGTTGCATATAAGACAATCATGACTAGAGAAGCTCAAAAACAAAGAAGTATGACCGGGATTACAAAAAGGACCTACAACAACTTTTCGGCTCTTGAAAATGAAGTTGAATTTTCTATTTGCAATAACTTTGGTCATGAAGATTCTGAATGCAGGAGCAGGTTTCAGCAGAAAAAGGAACAAGTCTCAAGCACCAAAACATGGAGAATAAAGGAACCACAAACAGAAAGATGTGGGATAGCATTTTATGCAGAGGGACAGGAAAATCTATGGTACATTGACAGTGGATGTTCGAAGCATATGACAGGTGATAAAGAAAAACTTGAGTCATATTCTGCTCTAGAAAAAGGAAAGAAAGTTTCTTTTGGAAATGATACTCCTGCAACTATAAAAGGAAAAGGTACTGATCAGTTAAAAGAAAAGGTCAAGGCTGGAAACGTTTTGTATGTTGATGGATTAAAACATAATCTTCTAAGTGTCAGTCAGATGTGTGATCAAAGAACCGAGGTGATATTCAGGTCAAATGGATGTTTTGTTCGTGATCTTGATACAGGTAAAACAACGATCAAAGGAAAAAGAACTCCAAATAATCTGTACATATTCGAAGAAGGACAACAACAATGCTATCTAAGCAAGGATGATGAGCACTGGTTATGGCATCGGAGGTTGGGACATCTAAGCTTTTCACAAATAAGGAAAGCATGCAAATATCAGGCAGTTCGCGATCTTCCAGTTATCAAAATTCCTGACAAAACCATATGCAAATCATGTCAGTTTGGAAAACAGACCAGAACTAACTTTCCAGAGAAAGAAGGATCAGCTAGCATGCCTCTTGAGCTAGTGCATATAGATACATGCGGTCCGTTCAGGAAAAGAACACCTCGAGGAGAAGAATACTTAATATTATTCATTGACGATTTCTCCAGGTTTGTCTGGTTAGGACTTATGAAGCACAAAGATGAAGCATTCGAAAAATTCAAATCCTTCAAAGCCTTGGTTGAAAATGAATCAGGTCACAAAATTAAGTGCCTCAGATCCGACAGAGGTGGGGAGTTTACCTCAAATAAATTTTTTGATTTCTGTGAAGAACATGGGATAAGAAGAGAATTCTCTACAGCTAGAACTCCTCAGCAAAATGGAGTTGTGGAAAGAATGAACAGAACAGTCCAACAAATGGCTCGTGCTATGCTTGATGAATCAGGAACTCCCGCAACTTTCTGGGGTGAAGCTGCTCATGCTGCGGTTGTTATTCTAAACAAAACAAATGTCCGGGTGAACAGCACTCAAACTCGTCATGAGCTATGGAATGGTACGACTCCTACGGTAAAGCACTTCAAAATCTTTGGGAGCAAATGTTATATTAAGAATTCTGATGAGCAGCTTGGTAAACTTGAGCCTAGAGCAGATGAAGGTATTCTTCTTGGTTACTCTCCACACAACAAAGCATACAAGTGCTACAATAAAAGACTTGGCAGAATTGTTGAAAGCATTGATGTAGTGGTTGATGAGAAGGGATACATTCCTAGACAAGTACATCATGAAGACATCGAAGAAGATGAAGGATATCCTCAACGACAAGATGATGAAGAAGAAGAACTACAAGAAGAACCTCAAGAAGAACCTCAAGAAGAACCAGAGGAGCAAACAAGAATAGAAGAAAAGACTCCATCCAGATATGTTCAGAAGAATCATCCAGAATCTCAGATTATGGGGCAGAAAGAAGCAGGTATACAAACAAGAAGAACTCTTGCAGGAGCTTCAAGCTATTTGGCATTACTCTCTTCTACTGAACAACAAAATGTGAAAGAAGCATGCAAAGATGAATGTTGGGTGAAAGCAATGGATGAAGAACTTGAGCAGATCGAAAAGAACAATACTTGGGAGTTGGTTCCTAGACCAAAGGATAAGAATGTTATCGGAACAAAATGGGTCTTCAAAAATAAATTGAATGAAAATGGAGAAGTAATTAGAAACAAGGCCAGACTTGTTTGTAAAAGGTATGCGCAGCAAGAAGGAATAGACTTTGAAGAAACCTTTGCTCTCGTTGCAAGACTTGAGGCCATTCGAATGTTCCTTGCTCTCTCAAGTTTTCAAAACTTCAAAGTATTTCAAATGGATGTGAAATCAGCCTTTCTGAATGGAGACTTGGAAGAAGTATACATTGAACAGCCAGATGGGTTCATTCTTGGAAATGATCCAAATCTTGTATGCAGATTGAAAAAGGCTCTCTATGGGCTCAAACAAGCTCCAGGGGCTTGGTACTATCGTTTGGATAAATATCTTCATCAACAAGGTTTTTCAAAAGGATCAGCAGATAGCAATCTTTATACAAAATAGAAAATAACAAATTGCTAATACTTGTTGTGTATGTAGATGACATTATCTTTGGCAGCAATGAAGAAGCTATGAGTCAAAGCTTTGCCTTGGTGATGCAGAAAGAATTCGAAATGTCTTTGCTTGGAGAACTAACATACTTTCTTTGATTGCAAATCCAACAAAATGAAGGCGTTATCTTCTTGTCTCAAACCAAGTACCTCAAGCAGATTCTGAAGAAGTATGGCATGGAAGATGCAAAACCAGTATGTACCCGCATGGTTACAGGATGCAGTCTTGGTGCAAATGATGAATCAGCAGCAGTACATCAACCAACCTATAGATCTATGATTGGAAGTCTACTTCATTTGACGGGTACTCGACCAGACATCATGCATGCAGTGGGAATAGTTGGAAGATTTCAGGCTAATCCAAAGGAAACTCATCTTCAGGCAGTGAAGAGAAGCTTTAAGTACCTTCAAGGAACTCAAAGCTGTGGCTTATGGTATCCTAGATATACATATCTCACACTTCATGCTTATACAGATGCAGATTGGGCGGGAAGCGTGGACAACAGGAAGAGCACAAGTGGTGGTGCATTCTTTATGGGTTCCAGATTAGTATCTTGGTTCAGCAAGAAAGAGAGTTTAATTGCCTTATCTACAGCTGAAGCGGAACATGTGGCTGCTGCATTTTGTTGCACTCAACTCCTTTGGATGATGCGGACCTTGCAGGATTTTCGAATCACTTGTACACCACCTATTTCCATCTTATGTGATAATACAAGTGCAATCAGCATTTCAAAAAACCCAGTCATGCATTCAAAGACCAAGCACATACTGATCAAGTATCACTTTCTCCAGGAAAAAGTGTTGGAACAAAAGGTCGAATTGGAGTATGTTCCTTCTAAGGAACAAGTTGCTAATATTCTCACCAAACCACTGCCAAGGGAAACTTTTGAATCTCTCAGACAGAAGCTGGGAGTAGTTGATGTATCATATTGCTGTTAAATCTTGTCAGTTTCAGAGAGAAATGGGTGTACGCGAGTTGCATGTGAAGGATCCGCGTACATACGCCAGTTGGTAGGGAGAAAGTCGCGTATATGGAGGCTTGATGGATATCAAAAGTAACAGGGTCTGTTTGAAAATTATCTGATATGGGTCTGACAGAGACCATCCAGAACAAGCTCAGGGGGAGCAAATAATCTTCTAATAATGTATTGTTGGCATTATCTTAGAAGCTTTTGGTTCTAGTTCACAGTTGTTGTTGGTGAAACAAAGGGAGAACAAAAGGAAATCTTGGTTGTTGTTCTGAATGGTGATTGACAGTTGCTGCTGCTATCAGTTGTTGTGACTTTCATAAGGCTTATTCTAAATATTTCGTCTCTATGTCATGTATCTTTTTATTATATGGTGTCAAGGTCATGTAACAGCCTATATTGGTTTCCCCACTATGCCTGGGATGAAGATGTAATGTATTTGGTCATCATATGGAAATTTATGATGTATTCCCACTTGGTTGGGAGGATGATCCCCACTTGGTTGGATAATGGATGTATGTATTGAGTCTTTTGGTGATAGGAAGATATTTTATGATGTATAGGTCATGGTTCGTCTTGCAGATCACCGTTTGCAGATCTTTCTTACAGTTAGGGGGAGCAGGGCAGAGATTTCAGCATGTACTCAGGGGGAGCACAACCCTTTGCCCATGATGACAAAGAGGGAGAATGATCTTGAGGATCTTGGTGTTGCCATCAACTCCAAAGGGGGAGATTGTTGGCATTATGGCACAGATTTGGAGCTATGGCACAGGTGTTGTCCTTGATGGCAACTCTCTTTAGTAACAGATCTCAGTTCAGGCACTCAGAAAGAACAAAAAGACATATACACAGGTTCATCTAGACGAAGATGCGTATACACATGGGTTATACATTACAAAAGTGCGTATATGTTGGGGATCATACTTTTGGTCCATTGTAGTTAGTTCTTGGGATTTGAACCTATGTTTTGGACCATGGCGTCTCGTCAGATGTGTTGATCCCTATTTTTGGGTTCATGGTATTGAAATGTTATGGTTTTGGACCATGGTATTGGGGAAGGCCTAAGGCTATAAAAGAGGAAGGAGATCATGTCGCAAATGATCATCAGAGTTATTATTGAAGATCTGAAAAAGCGCTAGAGCTGGTATATTTGGTAATGATGCAGATCTGGATCTGAATGAAGGAGGAACCTTAGCGCAAAAAGAAGGATAAGTTCTATTGATGGGTCATAATCTTTAAGCTTGAATGATAGTATCTTTGTATGATTTTGATCTGCTAGATGTGGCGCTTGCTTGATCTACAACTCTGATAATCTGGGTTAATTAATGATTGAATATCTGAAAGAGTGAATTATCCTTTATAGATCTGTACGCAGGTTCAGTGAAGAGAAGGCGCGTATACACACAGGTTCTGTGAAGTAAAGAAGCGCATACGCAGGTTGTTCCATACGCAGAAGCGTATGCACGCAGGTTTCAGGCTGTTAAAGTAGCGTATATATTTTGAGTTGTGATCTTGCTCCTTTTGTTTATTGTTACAGTGTTCTAGGTTCAGATCTTGGTGTGTGCTTTCTGGTACTGTGTTTTCGGTACAACTGTCAGAGAAGTATCTACTTGATTCAGATCTAATTGGTGAAAAGGAGATTGGTTGATTCTTGATGATTCATTGATGTTCATGGATCCAGTCTGAAAATTTATGAAACATGGTCCCTGGAAGAAAGAGAAGGTTGTAGCCTTTTGTAGGCCAGCACCTACATACTAGTATCTTGGCTAGTGAAGAGCTAAGGGGGTTGTAGCTCCCTTCCAGGAGAAGCTGGAGAACGAGAGAGGGTTGTAGCTCTCTGCAGGTTGTAGTCTGCGTACTGGTAAAGGACTGCACCAGTACATTATAAAAGAAGTTTCTAATTTAAAAGAAGATAGAGACGAATTGCAGCAAGTGGTTTTCACCCACATTGGGTTTCCACCTTATATCTTGTGTTCTTGTGTGTGATTGTCTTTCTGCTCTACTTTACTCTCTCTGGTTACTGGTTATTTGATTCTGCATCATAGATTAACATTCATCATCAGAAAGATTAAGTAAATTAAAAGTATGTTTTGTATACGTGAGTTTCCTTCTACATAGTTGCGTATATGTGCGGGCTTAACTAACTGAAGTAGCGTATATCATTTGTTTTGGAAAAGGAATATTTGACTTGATAATACTGATTCACCCCCCCTCTCAGTATTATTTCCAATAGAGAAAGAAGCTTTTGATTCGATCAAGCAAGAAATCATAAATTCTCCTGCATTAAACATCCCTAATTTTTCAAATCATTTCATTCTATATACTCTCACATCTGATTCATCTTACGTAGCAGTGCTGACACAAATCAATGATCAAAACTTGGAAGCACCAATTTCATTTTATAGCTCAAATCTTCAAGGTGTTGAACTCAATTACTCTGAAGTTGAAAAGCAAGCCTTGCTATATATAAATCCATTAAACACTTCAGGCCCTTTCTCTTAAAGGCTCACACAAAAGTTATAGTTCCTTTTCAACAGTAAGGTAGCTACTAGTTCAAAGGGAATTGGAAGAAAAAAGGGAAAATTGGGTCACGACATTACAAGAATATGATTTGGACATAAAACCAGCAAAAATTGTCAAAGGCCAACGTTTTTTGTAGGTTGTTAGTAGGAGGTTCTAATATTTAGGAACATGAAGATACAAATAGTATTGAAGAGATCAATGAGATAAGTACCATTAATCCTGAGTCCCAATATGCAGATTTGATATTCTATTTAAAAAATGGATATGCTCCTCTTAATATTTCCTATAAAAATAAACGTTCCATAAGACTAAAGGAAAAAAACTTCATGATTGTTGATGATGTATTGTTTAGACGGAATTATGATTCAATTTTGTTAAGATGCTTAGAAAACTTGAAGCGCAAAAGGTCTTGTAGAAACTACATGATGGTCCGGTAGGAGGACATTTTGGAGCTGATACAACAACCCACAAAATTATTCATGCTGGGTATCACTGGCCCACCTTATTTAAAGATACTCATGAATATGTAAGAAAATGACAAACATGTCAAACTACCAGTGGAAGACAAAGCAAGCTAGCTTTTCTTTTGCAACGAGTCAACATTGAACAACCCTTTGAACAATGGGGATTGGATATCATTGGAGAAATTATTCCACATTCATCCAAACAAAATAGGTTTATCTATATAGCTACCGATTGCTTTACTAAGTGGGTAGAAGCAATTCTTTTGAAGACAACAAAATCTGAGGAAATAATTGAATTCATAGACCAGTTCATCGTTAATAGGTTTGGTGTCCCAAACGCTCTTATTTTTGGTAACGCATCTTATTTCTCTAGTAATTCCATAATTGAATTTGCTATCAAAAGATGATTGAAATTGAAATATTCTGCAAACTACTACCCTTAGGGTAATGGTTTAGTAGAATCCACTAATAAATATCTTATTATACTCATTAAGAGAACTATTGATCAAAATCATAAGAACTAGCATAAGTCTTTGATATTTGCACTATGGGAAGACCATATAACATAGAAGGTCTCAATAGGCACTTCTCCATTTAATCTAGTGTATGGAAAAGAGGCGGTCATACCAACAAACTTAGTACTTCCATCATTATTTTTAGTGTAGTTTATTGAAGAAAATCCCTCATCTTCTATTCAACTAAGACATGATCAGATTTTGAAACTAGAGGAAGAAAGGGAGAAAGCCCGAATTACACATGCAAAGCATCAACAAATTATCAAGTCTTCTTTTGATACAACTTCAATCAGCTCAAAACATTTACAAGTTGGTGATTTGGTTTTGAAATGGGACAAATCCCATGAGGATAAAGGAAAACACACTAAGTTTCAGAAAATGTGGCTCGGACCATTCCAAATCAGTGAGAAGATAGGTCCATCTACATTCATATTGCAAGATCTATCAGGAAAGAGAGAATCTCTTCCTGTCAATGGGCTTATTTTGAAAAAAATCTTCAGTTGAGGTAACACCTTCTCACTTTGTAAATATTCAATTTTCAACTATGTTCATGTGAATAATCAATTATTTTCTATCTTAGGAAATAAAAGTTGTAGATAGCCTGATCTTGGACGAGAGATCAAGGATCGACGCCATGCCCATGGCTGCCTTCGCAACCCTAGGTTTCAATCCTCAAAATGTCAGGAAGGGCAGTCCATGCCAGGAGGTTTCAATGCATGGTGCTCAGGCCAGAGACAGCCTCATCCAGGATCGCGCAGAAAGGCCGGCTTCGCTGAGCAGTTTCAAACAGGAGAAAAGAGCCGCTAAGAAAAAAGCGCATGATGCTTGGGAATTGCTTTGCCCCCTTTCTCCTGCAACACACAGGGCTGATTTCATTTTCCGAAGCAACGAGCCAAAGATTCAGCCATGGATAACTGTCTCCACCTCATCCTTTTTCTGTGGCTGGAATGCTCCAGATCTCATATCGGTCGTAAGCAAGCAGCGCACCTTCTTCTTGTTTTTGCCGGATTTGCACGCAAATGTATCAAGGTTAGCAGCACACATCCACTGTGCTCCTCGTCCAACTTCAGTCAATGCTCCAAGACCGGCGAATCTGATTTGTTGGAAGCAAGTTCCTCCATTGAACCAGCTAGATCTGTCTGAAGAGACACATGCATTTCAAATCCAGATCAAACTATTGAGCAAGACGATGATGCAGTGGCTTTGCGCAATAGATCTTGTGCAGGATATTTTGCAAAAACTCGAACGTCGGCTGAGGATCCCCTCCTCTTATCTCAAATTGCTATAGCAGGGTAAGCAACTTATGGATCCCCTTCCTCTCTCTTTCTATAGCATTCATAAGGACGCTCTTATTGGGGTTTCTTTTAGGTTGAGAGGGGGTTCTTTTGGGCAGACTTCCTCTGCCCCTTCTTTTTCTTATAAAGATGCAGCTTGCAAAGACGATGCCCAACCTCATACCTCTTCGAAAGCAGCCCAGCCAAATGGGGTTCCAAAACCGTTTCTGGTAGACAAATCAGAGGAAATTCCTTCCATCGATTACTCTCATCCTGAGATTGAAAATCGATACCAAATATTTGCAGAATCTGCCCTCATTTGCAGATTTAATGGGCTTTGGCCTCGCACAGTTGATCTATATCAATGGATCCATACCTCTTGGACTAAAAAAAGCAAGATATACTTATGTTCAAAAGGATTCTTCATTGTGGTTTTTGACTCAAATGAAGATTACCAGAAGGCCTTAATGGGAGGCCCTTGGTTCTGGGGTTCAGCTGGGCTTTTTCTCACCCCTTGGTTCCCAGATTTTGACTCTTCTACAATGGTCATCACCAAGATTCCCATTTGGGTTAGGCTCCCGAATCGTTCGGCACATCTATGGCATTTTGCTGTCTTCCTAGCCATTGGAAAGCCTTTGGGACGCTACCTGGCTACAGATACTTCAAGAAAGGAAAATGGTCTCTACACCTATGGCAGACTATGTGCAGAAATAGATATCAGCAAAGGACTGCCGGATCAGATCAATCTCAAGGTTGGAGATTTCCACTGGACACAAACCTTGGATTTCGAGAATACAGCCTTTCGTTGCCGTCATTGTCATCAAGCGGGACACCTCTAGAGTACTTGCTCCCAGTTCCTCGACAAAAAGAAGAATCTAAATCGCAAACCCAAATCCAAGCGTTGGAATCCTTGTGAGCCACCCCATCGTATGGACAATTTAGATTTCTCTAGCTCGGATGAGGAGGAAACTGTAGCAGATGTGCAGAATGAAGAGACTCCGATGGACGATCCTTCAATCGATCCTGCAGTCCCCTCTGACCCTCATATTTCTTAGAAATGTACTCATTCTTCTTCGTCCTCAGACTCTGATAAGGATATTCCACCGCCAGTGAAGAATAGTCTACAAGTTGTTATGGCTCAGCCAAACTCCACTGGGTGGGTCAAAGTAAGCAAGAAAAAAGGAAAAAAATGTCGTGTGACAGGAACTGACCCCTCGGGGTAGTTTTCTTTTCTTATTTCTTTCTTTTTGTATTCCCGTGTTTTCAATGTCCATCCCTTAATTGTCTCTAAGGAATGAGGTAGAGAGCCTATCTCCTTTGGCTCCCTCGCTTTTTTGCTTCGCTTGCATGCAAGCTTGTTTGTACTATACTTTTACTCTCTTACTAGAATTAGTCTTTATACAGAAAAAAAAAAAAAAAAAAAAAAAAAAAAAAAAAAAAAAAAAAAAAAAAAAAGTTGTAGATAGCCTTCTATTGGTCTATACTATTTTGAAAAGGTTACTTAAAAGAAAATAGTCATAATATTTACTTATGATAGATGAAAGCCTTGAAAGAGAAGGAAAAGTTCTAGGAAATTCGGTATAATTAAATTTTGAAAATCCTTTTTATTTTTGTGAAATCTTCTCAAAACATGAAAATACTGTAAATCATTCAAATTTTTTTGAAGCCTTAAAAAGGTTATCAATTCAAAGCAGAAACTTATTCAATATTAGCATATTCAACTCTTAAAATTTTCATCCACGTTCTCTTAA
This sequence comes from Pinus taeda, assembly GCA_000404065.3. Lineage (NCBI taxonomy): Eukaryota > Viridiplantae > Streptophyta > Pinopsida > Pinales > Pinaceae > Pinus > Pinus taeda. Next base: position 51,471 of record APFE030842062.1, on the reverse strand, counting down.
GGAGAAAATTATTCACCCCACCATCAAAGTTTATGATTTTTCAAAGTGTAATTCTAAAATATATCTAATATAAAAGATAAGAGGTCTTATCACAAGCCTGTTTACCATGTTCATAAGGGACTAGTTCAACTGAAATTACCAACACTTCATACCAAAACAAGGTAATTACCTATAATGCTAAGACAAGGGGTCTCATCATGTGCCAGCTTGTTCAGTTAAATTACAACTAGTGAATGGCATTGTCAACAGCTGGCCACCAAACCAGGACAATGGCTTTTTATCTTACAAAATAAAGAAATAAGGAAAAAGAAAATGTAATACAAAAAATGTGGAAACATATCTTTTGGATTCATTCTTTTAAATTATACTCTGAAATGGATGGAACAATGAAATATTAAACGGTTAAAAGGTAACCCTGCCGAGACTATGGACATTTGCTAGCAACAGTGGCTCTACCTATGACAAAGGAGTCATTATACAATCTAAGTTGGAGAAGTCTCTTGTTTTATCATTATCAACCAATTAAGGTTTACTTAAAACTTAGAATGTATTTAATTTTGAGATGAGAAAGAGATAGCAAAAATAGTTTTCATTATATTTAGAATTTATGATTACCTAGTTATATTAGGTTTTCTCTATCTATAAAAGTTTTCATATTAAGAAAGTTAAAGTATTATATTATTTTCTCAGAGATAACTGTTTATTTTAGTGAATCGCCAACTGTTGTGGTGTACAAAAACCCCCCATTTCATAAAACCTCTACACAAAATTTTATGAAATGGGACCCTTTTTAAATAAACTTAGTTTGATTTGTGAATAAAACTGGTATTAACCTCATAATAAGAAAAATCTTTATTAAAAGGTATGATGTAAATGAATCATTATATAAACCCTTTTAATAAAAAACAAAGTGTTCCTCTAAAAATATTATAAAACCATTCTACATTGCAATAAAGTGATTGGAGATCGCATATCGCAATAACAAAGGGACATACACAAAACAAAGCTTCATCGAATCCGCCGATCCAAAAAGGGAATCACAATTGGCAATAGGAGAAATCAAATGCCAAAGGAACACACACAAGGGCTCATCATATCTTCCGATCCGATATCACAATCGGTAATTGTAGATATTCGTTGATAAAGGGACATACGTAAAGGCCTCATCAAATCTCCTGATGCAATAATATAAATCACAATCGGAAATCGGCAGAGTCTTATTAGAAAAGGATAAAAATTTAAACCAAATCCCAACTACGATCAATTAATTGGGCGCGCATCTCAAAAGGTAAATATACGCTAAAAATGGTTTGCATGCATAATATCGCACTCCATTATATTATAATATTACCTTTCGGCAATCAGAGATATTCATTGCAAGTCACTAAGACTCTCCCTTTGAAACTCCCGATTGTGATTTGTGATTTATCGTTGATCATCGATCGAGGAAATCTAAAGCACGCTTGAATTAATCATTCGGTATATGATCAACGAGATGGGAATTTATGGTAATAAAACCACAATTGGCAGTTCGAATGGTTATTTAATATTACAGTTAAGGATAAATATTTTAAAAGATTTCATCCATGGTAATTCTTAACTATATTTCATTATCGTATGTCAATCACCATAATTCTATTCATTCTCATATTAGCCTACAGCAGCACTATCTATGTATTACAATTTTCAATATTTTGTGTAGACTCTCTCCAAACTCTTGAATCGAGAGAAAATGGGGAAGAAATCAAAGAAGTCTGCAATAGCAACTCCTTTAGCCAAAGATCTAGGACCAAGCAAGAAAGGATTAATCTCAGATATGACATGCGTTGGTCTGGGAAATACCAGCTGGGAAAGGATTTATAATCTGATAAAAGTAGAGGAGCCCAAATAACTAGAAGAGGAAGCCACTACCAATTCAAACAACAAGTTAGAGGGAACTATAAAAGAATTGACTTGTTCGTATCTTCACAGGATAGCAACACAGGCTAAGATTCTACCATACACTGATGTAGTAAGATGGGTGGTTCAAAAAATCCCAACTATGGATAGAACATTTTGCACAGTTGATGAGAGGATGTTTGGTTCATTCAAGCCTGAATATCTTAGGCAAATGTATCATCTACTGCCACCCATGAAGTGATACAACAAGGCATTCCTAGAAGTGTTTGCAAAGGAAAATGACTCAGAATTAGACCCAATCAAGCAATGGAGGCATTTCACGGAGAAACACAAGAATGAGTCATCGGGCAAGTATTATGTTGACTCATTAGATTCCCCTTATTGCTATGCTGGAGCTATGATGTGCAGAATGTGGGGACTACATGATTCTACCAAATTCACTATAGAGATGGTCCCCCTAATGGAAGCAACAATTAATGGTTATGTTATGGATTGGGTGAATATTTTGTCTAATAGACTAGCTACCGAGATATTAGAACACAGAAGGAATGCATCGACAACTTCTTGGATCGTTCCCCCTTTCTATTACAGTGCATATATTATGGATAATATTTGTTTTAATTCTAAATATCCAGTACTCGGATGGAGTTGGACTCCCCAAGATCTGAATTTGATCCATATTTATCACAAGCAGTTATGGAAGGCATACTAAAAAAATCACCTGTATAAAATTTGTAATGGTTTTATTTTACATGTATATTATTCTATTTTTGATAAGCCTGCCCCCAGGATATCCCAGGAAGTAGAAATTGACTTGACAGCAGTAGGTAGTTGGTTCGATGAGAAAAAAATTTACCTATGTAAGGCTTTTTGGTAGCCTCACTAAACCCCATGTTCTCCCCCTGTAAGTTCTCGATAAATTTTTAGCTCGGGAATTGGCTTATCAAATAATAGTGGAAGGGACATCTAGAACCCTTAGGGATTCAAAGAAACACATGTGGCCTATATTTCCCTTACAATGTGGTGTTTTCACTTTACATGACTACAAGCATGCAGAGAAATAGATAGAAAATGTTCAAACGCTGAATCTTGACACAATTTTGAATAGGAAATATGATACAAGAAAGGTTTCTCATAACGTCACATCTCAAGCCAAACTTGCCAAATTTTATCATGAAGCAGATGACTTCGATGATTTATTTGCTTCAACTAAATCATTGTTTCAGGTTAAAGGATTGGCCAGGATCAGGTATGAAGAAGAAGGGCTAGAAACATTCAATAGGCTCAAAGATGAGAGGTTGCAAACTCTGTCTTTGGACCTATTAGCTACAACCCCGATAGTCCAGCCAAGTGAAACCAAACAGAAAGCTACCGGCAAGACTCCTTTAGTGGAGAAGGTTCTTGAAAAAGAAAAATTGCCAGAGCAGGAGTAGGGACAAGCAAAAAGCAGTGAACTCATTGATTCAAACATTCATATTGATCCCAAGCTGCTAAAAAAATGGCAACAATTTGACTCAATCATCAGTAATACTGAGAGCCTACAAGGATTTAGCACACTTGAGGTGACAAATGGTCAAAAGTCAACAACGAATATAGTTCCGACTGAAGGAACTGGTGGCCCACCCATGACTCAAAAAGATGTAGAGATAATCCACGAGAATCCATCCGATAAAATTGTTCTACATGTGGAAGAAATACCACCCTTGGATGTCTTCTACAACCCTAAGCATAGTGTTGTAATCAAGAGACAAAGGGAAAAGAGAAAACTTGATCAATCTTCGCTTTTGCCTTCACAAATGGAGATAACAAATGTGGTATGGAGAGAAGAATTCAACCCTTCTGAAGATCTTACTAAACTCTCTCATTATGATGGAGCATACACAACAACTACTATGGACAAGGTATCGGAAGTCAACAATTTTCTCAAAGAAAACGATGAAGCGATTATTTTGTTAGAGATGCAGGTGCAAGAGAAGCAGCAGAGAAGAAAGTAGTTGGAATAGTAGTTAACAGTATAGAGGCAGTCAAATGATCAATTAAACAAGCAATTGCTCAAAGAGAAACTGAGGATTGATCAACATGCAATACATAAGCAACAGGAACTATCTCTAGCATTGAGCACGCTGTAATCAATAAACGAATAGTTGAGCAAATCAAAAGAAGAACAGATTGCTCAACTTCCACTGAAAATAGAAAGGTTCAAATGATATCCTTAAGTAGGATAATTCAAATTAGAGGCTCTCCAGATTACTAAAGCATTATCTAATCAGTTGAGCTTATTATGTCATAATATCTCTCTCGCTCTTCCACTATGTGAAATTTTGTCATCTATGATTGATAAGTCAGTTGATGTGAAACAAAAATTGAAGCAAGGAGATGAGTAATTAATAGAGTTTCTCTCTTGGCAAGAAACCAAGAAAGGACAACCTGTAAATCTACCCCAAATTCTAGAATCACATAAAGAGATCATGTTCCTTGAATGGAAATCTCAACTGATGAAGGAAGAAAGGGCAACATCAAGATGCAGATCGACGACTAGTAATCTAATTGAGTTAATTAATGATACTCTTTATTTGTCAAATTTAATTTCAGAATGTTCTCTAGGGAAACTGCCATCGGTGAAAGCATGAGAATAGACATCGAAACAGGAGCTGGAGAAGAGGGAAAGATTAATAGCAGGCATTCAAACTTTAACATGGGAAACCTTTTAGTTCTTCCTTGTTAAACCATAGTCAACGAATAATAATACAATGCCTCACCGATGCAATTGCTTATATGATTCCCAAAGTTACTGATGCCACATACACTACCCAGCTACATTCGCGTATGAGTCATCCTCTAGAACTGTAACCAATGCTCACCATTTGCTAGCTCAAACCACAAGATAGTCAGCCAAAACAATGAACCATTCTAACCAACTGCAAGCATGCCTATTTTGGGGAGATTTTCATATATTTGTGATTTGGTTGTACTAGCACACAACATTTTTATTTCATAGTTAGTTAGTTTATATAGTATTTATAGACCCTTTCATGTTTTTAGAAAGGGTCCTCAAATTTTGTATTAAGACTTGGATCAGGAGTTGCAATATTGTTCTTCCGATATATATTTTTTATAAAATTGGATCTGAATTCTGAGTTTTAATGAAGAATACTTTTATGTGATATGCACTATTGCTTCTTGTAAGAGTATTTCCAAGTTGAAAAGCGAGATCTGAATGCAATTCATATCGGAGGGGACTCAAACACATATGGTACTACTATCTATGTTTTTGCTTCACTATTTTATGCGAAATAGCATTTATTCATTTTGCTATTATTGATATATGTATATGCTTTCACAACAATCTCTTTTACTTATCATTATTGAATGTTCAAAAGTTGTTATTTTTCATACATATATGTGTCAATTATATATAAAGATTAGTGTAATAATGCTTTAATTATTACTTTGTTCAAATACTTGAAAAAAGTAATTATCATAGGAATGACTATTTTTATTTATAAGTAGAGTCATCTATATGCCTACTTGTCAATAAGAATCATGAAAAATTGCACTAAGAGAAAGACTTCCTAGGATAGATTAGTTAATGATATTTTTGCATTTTAGAATAAATCTTTCATCAATTCCCATTAGATATTAGAAAATCAATCACTTATCCATCCCATTTATAAATCATTGGGAAACTGGTCCCATTATATCTAGTTGGAGCCACCACACCAAACGAAAAAGGCGCTGCCTTTAAGGTCTAGACCGGGTGGTTTTCCACGATGTTGATGGAGCGATTTCCAAAGCATCAACAGGTCCCTAATGCTTTGACATATACTTTATCAAACAATATCTTTAGTAGTTGATGAAACCATTGTTGTTTGTGTTTCTCGACACGCATCTAGATCACTTTTCTTTCTAGATCTTCCAATTTATTTTAGAGCACTACTTATCTTTTGAATCACATTTTCCTTCACCTTTTTATCTTTAGTTGATTTTTGAATGACCAATAGTATTGTAGCTTCTTTTAATTTCTTCGATGTTAAGATACCTCTCAAAATTTGAGCTTGAATTGTCACATTTTCATCTTTGAATAACTTATGAATAATGAACTTAACACGATATCGTATACATGGTCATATTTTTTTATCTCCATATGTTCCAATGTCGACATTTTTTAACATCTTATCATGATCGATATTGATTTCATCTGTACATATGATAATTTAATGTAAATGAGTATAAATATACATTAACTAATTAAATTTAAAAATAGAGTTCATGAAATTGAAACTAATAAATATGTATAATTTCAATAATACATGACATATATATACATACCTATGGGGGGTTAAACTTCTTGTTCACTTGAATCTCTTTCAACATCTTCAACAACACCATCAATCTCTGGATCATTTTCTTCTTCACTTTATATTTCAACATTTTCAGTCTCATGATCAATGTTATGAGGAAAATCTCTCTCTGTTTACATTACAAAATATTTTTCAAATTAGTTCATCAATTTTTTTTTTTAAATTTCACAATGCATTATTAAATTTTAAATATCATTTATAATATTTACGTTTACATACCTGGTTCAACTTCTTTTTCAGATTGATTTTCCCTTTTAATATTAAATTGTTCTTCCTTCTTTATTTTATAATAGTTTCTAAAGTATTCTCTATGATCCTCGATCTCTCTAATTTGATCATAATTTCTCTTGCAATTTCTTTGATTCCCCGTGATAATTCAAACTATATAGATTTTTAAAATCAAGCCCAAAAAATTCACTTTCAAAATCAAGCCCAAAAAATCACTTTCAAAATCTTGCCCAAAAAAGCCACCTTCAAAATCTAGCCAAATAACATTTACTATCCAATTATTAGATTCAAAGAATTTTTCTATTCAAAAGCTTCACGTGAGGAATGTGAGTGAGAAAATGACATTTCAGCCGAGTTTGCTTATAGCTTTTGTAAGAAACATTTACATCATAGGATGACATCATTTAAATTTCTTGACCGATGGGAAATATGGATAAGTTTTTCGATTGAAAACTTTTTTTCCTTTAAATTTAATGCCATTTTGTGGAAAAAAAGGTTTTCGGTTGAAAACTTGCAACTTTGCAACAACTTGGTTCTATTCACCTTTCTCCAATTTTGGAATGGTTAAAATCCATCAAATATAGTGAATTTACTTTCAGAACCAACACTAGGATTTTTAGAAGTGAATCTACTTTCACTAGATATAAATTTTATGAAATTTCATAGACATTTCTAATTTCAACTATTTTTCTAGTAAGATGTGTGCACAAATTTCTTAAACTCATTATGATTTAGTGAAATAAAAATTTAGTATCTTCCAAATTACAGTGTGAAAAATATGGAAAATTTAAGGTACATTACGTTGGTCTATCCTATTTAATGGGTGGTTTTTAGATTTTTAGCTTTTAACTAATTGGTAAGAAACATGGTGCTTTGTTAAACATCTTCAAAATCTGTAGTTTTTCATATTGTTTCAGTTCAACAAATTCTAGTAATTACGATATGCATCTGTTGGTTTCGTAAATATAGCCATACTGAAGTAGAGTCTATTGAGGTTGTTGCAACACATTTATTTTTTTCAAAAAATGCAAGGTTAACAAAGAATACATTGGGGCGAAAAAATTGACTTTTTATTAATCCCTTTCTTTCTAAAGAACAAACAATCAAACAATTGCTAAGTTGACATAACAAATGTGAATAAAAGAATTCTTAAAAATAAGCAATAGAAAGCTCATAAAATATACAAGTTTTTGTTTTACTATAAAATGAAATTATAAACATAAAAATTAATTTTGCTTACCAAAAGTTGAAAAACCACTAAAAATTATATTTTTTACTAAAAAAATGTGCATATCTTATGTGAGAGATTGTCTTACTAGTAAGCTGCAACCATTCTTCATTTTTATTTCTTCCATTCTTTGAGTGGAGAACTATTCTATATAGACACTAAATACTAATAAACATAGTATCTTTCATGTTGGCTTCATCAATTATTAAATTCTATTACAAAGAAATGACCAGTGATGCCATCAAAGTAGTTTTGTTCGTCAACAATTAATTGGAGTAGATAATTTATTCTATTGTTTTAGTATTGTCCACTAATAACAAGGTCATTTGTAATCAAGGTGTCAATATCATTTTCTTCTATTTGATTTTTAGTTCAGAATTTTTTCTCTCATTTTAGTTGTTCCAATGCTTTTACTAAAGGCTCCCAGAGATGCTCGACACTAATAAATAAGACAACAAAAGTTTGTGGACCTAATCGTTGAATCGTTGAACATAAGTTCTTGTGAAAATGCGAAAAATAGTCTTGCAATGTTCAATATTGTTTTAAGATCCATATATCCAAGCCAAAGTTTGATTTCAAAATACAATCCAAATTCAGTTTTGACCTAACATCTTTAGCTGTGAGTTTTCTTCCTTTTAAATGTGCTTTCCTTACTTGAATCCAAATAAAGTTAAAAATTATTTGAAGATAGTCTATATAGGTTTTTAAAGAGATTCATTGCATGATGCGCAAAATCATGATCTTCATGAAAAGCTTCCCATTAAACAATATTGCGATATGTAAAGTTTTTTGTAACTTTGTCTAGTTATTTTTCGCCATAGAACAATGTGGAGGAACTTATCTCTTTTGAATATTTATCTCTAAATACGTATAAGGCCCTATAGGCTTAACCAGGAGCAATATTAATTTTACTATTATGAAGTTCATGAATAATACATAAATCTCTAAATCCACGTAATAGTGTCATTGTTTCTGATTCTTCTTCATAGTCATCATTAACATCATTTATTTTAGTATATGTTTGAGTTGAATATGGACGTTTATTTGGATGAAGATTTGTGTTATTGTAAAATGTTCTAAAATTTTGGACAACTAGTATGGTTCCGAAGTTTTATGTTAGTCTTGGTCATGTCATTTTTATTGTTTTTGTTTTAGAGTCTAAATCATAGAGTTGAAGTCTTGTTTCCTTTATTAAATAAAGGTCAACAACCTTATTTCTCCTATCATAGATCCCACATTATTTTAAAAGTTTCATGTGTTAGGTTGTTTCAAAATTGACATACACTACAAAATTTCCTAAGAGTTTTCGTAGCACAAAACTTAGAAAATGCACTGGATGCGCTATGAAATCGGGGATTTGTGTCAAATCGAGTATAGTTGTCAAATCAACCTGAATTCATTAATGTTTCATCATTAGGTGTCAGTCCATGAACCTTACCCATCACATGCAGCCATTCACTCTCATCATTAGACTTGTTAGGGATCTTTGCACACACTCTTTTCAGATTTCAAAAAAGGGTAAGGTAAGGGTGAATTGGTCTTGGTCATTTTCGTGATCCTTTCATGCATAAGAAGCACTTGGCAAGCTCAGGGTTAGCATACATCAAAGTTCTTTGAAGGCTCAAGTGAGGCAGTTCTCTATCCAGCTCAAGTGAGGTAGTGTTTCAAACTAGACATGGAATGTTCTTCGAGGTAGCCTTTATAGGGAGTTCACAAAAATGTCTGAAGAGAAGAAGAATCATAGATTAGGCTACCGTTTGAGCACTGAACCTGAAGGCTTAGATGCTCTCACAAAGAATAAAGAATCTTGCCAAGTTTGAGATTGCCAAACTAAGGAAAAGGGCAATAAAGCATGTAATTAAAAAGGTTGACTTTAACAAAATGAAGTCTTTATGGGACCATGAGAAAAATTCAAAACCTCAAACAGTGAGCAGAAAGGCCCAATATTTCACCTGGACTATCCCTGCTATTAAGGAGGCAAGATACATTAGATGGATTAATAGCAGGCTCAAAACTAACATTAGAGTGATGAAAAGGAAAGTAGAAGACTTGAAGATTCAAGTGAGCAAACCTGAAGGACATCCTCGGCTTAAATGAACCATACAGTAAGTGAGGAGTCTTAATACAATTTTGATGTGGAACTTAACTTTTTCAAGATTTTTTTTGGATGGATAATGTCAGACTTATGTGGCCCATTATCATATGGTGAAATTATAAAGAAATCCCAAGAATGAAAATTATGAGGAAAATTTGTGTGTTTTTTACTCACACAACAGTTTCATAGTGTGCTACGAAACTGCTATAGATGACATGAATTACATAGTAGTTTCGTAGCACGCTACGAAACTACTGTAGTTGCAGTTTTGTTTTTTTCAGGATCTATCCTAAAAGAAAAAGGGGATTATTTTGAAATGGATACTGCCACAGAGGTGTAAAAATATCACTTGAGAAGGTTTGAGCCCTAAGAAAAATGTAAATTCAAGAAATGAATACATATACACATACCAAACCTTGCGCTATGAAAGCACTGAAGCAGCCTTTTTTTAGCAGAAAAATGGTTTTAAGTAGTCAACTTCCAGGAGGTATCTTTAGAAACTTAAAGAATATTTTGGAAAACTAAAAGAGGTTTTTATTCTGAACATATTGAAATACAAAACCCTCTTTCAGTTTCTTCAAATTAATTATGAGCTGGGAGACGTTGATGAATCAAAATGTGTTATGAAACTGTTATAGGAGCAGTTTTTTAGAAAGTACAATTTCCCAGTTTACACCTGATATTCAAAGATAGTTTCTGGGTAGTATGAAAGGTATTGCAGAAAACCAAGATATTTTTTGTTCAGCATAGAGTGGTCTACAAAAGCCTCCTTCAGTTTTTCAAAATACATTTTTGATGACGAGATAAAAGCTTTGTCCCAACACCTATTTTTCAGCGAGAACAGAGCAGGGAATAGTTTCCTAGTTTTCAGAGCAGATGAAGGAGAAGCTATTGAAGGCCAGCAGGAGGATTATGGACATCACCAAGGTTGAATTTAAGGAGGAGAAGCTATCAAATATCAAATTTAATTCATAGTTTAGGTTTTTACTATCGTAAAAGGAGTTGTACTCCTAATTGTATTAGGACTCTAGGACTGTTAGTTAACTGTCTCTTGTAATTAATAGTTTGTTTTAGGTATGAGTAGGTGTCAAGTCAAGAAAATTCAAATTATCCTCATGATGGAGGAAGGAATATAAGATTGTAATGAACTCTATAAATAGCAAGAGGTGTAATGCACTAAGGGTTGGAAATTTTTGAGAAAAACACTCATATTGTGTCGTTATGGAAGACTATGTTTTTATGTAATACAGAGTTTGGCTTTACTACTCATTATTCAGAAGAGATTTCAATGCTTGATTGTCTTATGGTTGTCCTCATTTCCTCATTTTCAGTGGTATGAATGTATGTTACTTAGAACTCATTGGCAATGCTCTAACTTCCTTCATGCATTTGTAGATTGTGTTTCCTACATGTTCTTATGTGTTACTAATATATTGAACTCTTGATGCCCTCACTTCCATGTTAAGCTAATATTTTTGTCATACTGAAACATTTTATGACTCCATAAGCCCAATGGATGTTTATTGATTATGTTCAACCATTCATACTTCTTTACTTATTTCATAGAGTTAGCCATCTAATCTTTTACTAAAATCTTTAACCTAGTGAGAGAGCCCTTTCAGGTTGGGGAGGCTAAGCCTCAACCAAAAGTTGGTTGGAAATAGTTACTCAAGGTATTCCTGGTTAGCAGCCTATATGGAGAAGGTTTTGTGATAATAATTTGTTTCCAATTTTCATTTATTGTCACATTATCCATTTTATAAAGTGTAGTTTTACATAATTGCTTCAATGCCTTCATCACTTTATGAACACGAATTCGAACAACAACATATGCACTTGTACATAATAAGAATTTTTTAGTTGTTATGGTCATTGCACTAGATTCATTTATGTCACGAGGAAGTGCACATTGAATTTGATATGTGTCAACAGGTACATTGATTACTCCACCAATTAATTCTAGTTGTGGTTTCCTAAACTTCTACCCATGTTGTCATATTTGTAGAAAAGGTAATCATGGTGATATTAGTCATTCTTCCATTTCATATAGCTCTTTCATTGTGCATAGTTTTTTTTTCCATCTAATCTTCTTTGGAACTGCAAATTTGATAGTTTTATCATTGTCTAATGCCTTGTTTCCTTTCTTGCAAATGTACTTATTTTTGGTAAGATTGTTTGATTTCCTTATCTTTTTTAAAGTATGTTTGATTTCGTATGCCGCAATCATAAATTAGTAAGTTCTGTATTTATTTTTCAAATATTATTGTTCAACTATTGTTACAAATATGTAATCCAACATTCATATATATTTTTTATCTTTATGATAAGGCACCAAATTATGTTTTTCTTTTTATCATTTCAATAAATTGATGTTCCCACTATTTTCATGTATCATTTTATGTTTTATCCTTTTGATTTTATCTAGACTTGTTTGTTCAAGATTCTTATTTATGTTATGTTTTTTGAGTAGATGTAATGATTAATGTGCTTTGCTTATTATAGTTGTTTGTTCAAGGTCCTTGCTTCTTATATGTTTCTTGATATGATGCAATGGTAATCATGATTTCTTGTTTTTATTGATATGTTTTCTATTAAGTGGTGTGGTATCTTCATCTACATTCTTTTTTTCAAATCTATGTGTCATTTTCCCATTTTGTTTTCTATAGGGTTCTTCTATAATTCTAGATATTATATATAACCATTAACAAAAAGGAATTAAGATTAGGCTATTGTTTAAGATAATATTTAAATATTAGCTTATATAGATATAGATAGACTATAATGAGTAATAGTAAATGTAATGAAAATGAGTTACATTTTACAAACATTTAGAGTAGTGAAAATTACACTATGGTCTAGCAAAATCCATGATGTAATTACTGGAAAAGACTAGTGTCTATGGAAAAATGCAAGTTCCATATAAAAGGTAAAAGATAATTGTACAATTTAGTCTCAAATAAAGAATGAGAGAAAGTAAAAACTATCGTATAGGAGACAGAAAATTTTAAATACTGAAGGAACTAAAATAACCACATAGTTGTGGAAAATGAATAAAAATAGTTTATTAAGGAGAAAACTGTTTTATTTGTAGTATGGGACAAAATATACTATAGTATAATACAACTAAAATATTTCTAGGTTGAAAGTACTCTTATATACAAGTACTCAGGCATAGAGCCTATAGTTCATAACTTCCCAGAAAGAAAGTACAAACTGAAATATAAATTTATGTACTAAAAAGCAAGAAATGGAACACCATGGAATTTTTGTCTCAAACACACAGTTACACACACTCAAAGAGATAGCCAAGGGATTTAGGTTCAGGTGACTTGGAGGAAAGAGGTCGAATACTCCATGAGAAGAAAGGAAGACTCCTATCATGTTGATGGTGCTAGACCCGCCAACATGTAAGGGGATCTCCCCGATAAGAAGTCCCAATTAAACCTTAGACCATTTGGTGTAGGAGTCCTAGTAGTGGGTCGTATAACAATTCCTTGACCATGATTTTGCACATAGAAAAGTAAGATAACTTTGTTGGTAGCAAGAGTGTGACCACTACAGCGAGTCAAGGAAGGTCCATGAGCGGTTCTAACACATGGGGTTGAGATGAGTGCACCTCTTGGCAACCTATAATAGTACTCAGATGGGAAGGGAATAGACAAGTGAAGATACATCACAAGCTGGAAAGCAAGCTAGATGGCAATCCAAAGTGATGGTTAAACCAATCAACACATTTCAAAAAGATTCATACATGCTCATACAAAACAATCCATACATGCATGCATAAGAAAGCAAATACATATGCCATTTAGAGTAAACAAGATAGCTGGAATACAATACAACATATGCACGAAACATGTTGGCTCTTACTATATAAAGAAGTGTAAGTTCCAGTCATACAATACATCCATGTACACCTGCTAGCCCCACTAGTGGAACGTTACAGCCACATCTGCCTACTCCTCCAAAGAGATGAACTAGCTCCATGTAGTGGAGAATCCAAGGCATGTTAAAATATTGTCCAAGTTCTCTCCAAGATAGTCTTATCGGAAGCTTGGTTGACCAGAAGCCTATACAATGAGTTATGAGGGACTATTTATAGCAAAGGGTGGGATGACCCTTGACATTCCCCTTTGTGACAGTTCAACTACCCTCATGATTTTTCACCCACTTTATGACTGTTACATCCAACTATTGACACTTGAATTACACTTGACATGACTTAACATTACAATGCACATGTGTTCATGTGAGACAAAATGGCTTGAGCAAGGCATGCAAGACATCATTGACACTCAGTCCATTGAGGTGAGACCAACTCTTTGACACGCTTGTGATGGTGAAGATGGTGAGTTGATGCTAAGCTTGGTTGTTTGTGATGGTGTGCATACACCCCATGGTGAAATATTGCTGAAGCGAACTCTTGCCTCTGTTGCATCCAGTGCATTGGTATGACTCCTTCATCCAACTCGTCTGCTAACATGCACATGGTCTTATTGGGTGTGCTTGAACTGAAAATACACTAATGCATAGTTTCTGTGCTGATCTTCATGTGTTTGTCTATGGTCATGTGCATCAACTTGCTGAAGTACATGTCCAACTCCAGTTGAACATGCTTATTGCCTTCACCTTGGTGAGTGTACTGAATGGGTTGGATTGCATGCATGTGCATAATGAAATGCATGCTGCTGAATCCCTTGCATGCGACCAACAACACTTCTCACCATGTCTTCTTCATGCCAGCTGCTAGGATGGATCTTTAACTTGTACAAGCGTAGTTTCATCTGTGAATGTATGTTTCGCCCCCTGTTATTCCTGTTCCTACTGCACTCATTCGCTTGTCTGTGCAACTTCATGTTCTTCCTTGAGTTGTTGCTTTAGCACATGCAACTCCTTCTTCGTTCCATTCTCTGTCTTTCCGCGACCTCCATGTCGCGTCGTTACCTCATAGCTTGAGTCTCCAAAGTTGTTTTCATCATTAGTGGATTTGCTTGAGCTTACAACTTTGTTCCATTCGGTGCATTCATTGCATTCGTTGCATTCAGTATGCTTCCATCAGCTGCTATTCATGATGTTGCTCATTGTGATGTGTCTGTTGTCATATTTTGATGCCGTTGTCTATGAACAACTTGATATCTTTGTGAGTAGGCAAGCTCATAGAAATTTTATACAAATGAACACCTGCAATACCTGGATACATGGCAATAGTCATGGAAAGCAATCTGATAGTCAAAAAACAAAATGAACTTGAGAACTAACTTGCAACATACCTGTGTGACTGATCATGAAGGTTGCGCAATTTCGGTTGGGAGGTCGGGAGACTGATTGCCAAGATTGCACAAGGCATAGCTTGGGATGCTGGGAGACTGACTGATAGCTAAAACTGTGCAATGCATAGTCTAGTCTAGCTGAAGACTACTAGAATTTCACAATGCACAATCTCAGCTAGCAATGGCTGCAGGCTTAGTGACTGCATAGCGCAATTTTCTGAGTCAGCAGTCTCTATCCCTCAGGAACGCACAAAACAATCCTCGAGTATAGTGCCAGGGTATGAATCTGATTTTCTCGAGAGGAAGGCATAGCCTTCCTTCCCATGATTGCATAATGTTGTCTCAATGAAGGCAAAGTCCAAGCTAAGGTTGCCCAGACTCTCTGATAGACAACTGAACACGAATGTGAGTGTGAATGCATGGCGATACTGAGTGTAAGAATAAGTGAATGATGATGCATGTAAATTTTGAATAACATATTTAGAAAATGGAACAACATGCATGTGGGTGAGGCGATTCGTCGAATTGGCGACTGTTCATGAAAAATAATTGCATGCATGTGACAATAGTGAGATAGCAACGAAAACTGAAATAGTGATAGTACAAGCTTGTATGTATCAAAATGAGAGCAAGCGCTCACTGAAATGAAGCAAAAAATTTTCATATGAAGCAAAACAGAAAAAGCGCCAGAAATGAAACATAAGGCTTGGAAACCAGGCTTACCCCAAGACAACTGAGTTGAATGTGCTGACAGCTCCTAGATGCGATGTGGGATGTCATAGCTGCAAGGTTGATGTGAGGAATGAGCTCTGTGGCATATAGTTGATGATTTTTGAAAACATCGAGGTTGTGACGTGAATGCCACAAATCTAGGGAAAGTGATACTTGGTGAGAGGTTTCTGAAATGATCCTTTCATGTACCCTTCAACTACTAAACATAGATCCCTGAAACAAGGGATGCCTTTGCATGCTGCCTTGGGAGAAGAAACCGATGCATGCAAGTTAGTTTTGCTCAGTCCCAAAGGGAACCGGTCATCTCAATTACACATGCAATAGACTGCTCGACTGTTGTGAGAAAATGCACATTTCTGGTTGGGAGATGGGAGAGCTTCCGAAGAGATTTGCACAATTTCTATGTAGAGTAGCTGATTGCTGCCTAGATTTGCGCAAATTTTGGGTTGAGCAACCTTGCTTGGGAAAATTGTGCAATTTTCTCTGTGAGGGTTGACTAGCATAGTTGCGCAATTCTGGAGCCTAGCAAGCTGTTAGACATGATTGCACAATTTATAGAGGGAAGGTTGGCTTCCCTCCAGAATTGCACAATTTCTTGGGGGAGCTGCTCAGCCTGCAGCTAGACTAAGTTCAGGTGATCATCCTGTGAGGGGAATGCATCGAGTTGTGATCAATAGGTTTTCTTTGTGCAGGAAAAACACTGAAGCTTGTGAACTTGATGAAGTAAGGCAAGCTGTTGCGAAAAGTTGGAAGGGAGGCTCCAAAATGAAGCTAAGGAAAAATTTTGGAGGGTGGTTGTAGTTGCTATAACACATCCTTAGTCTCGAAGGAAAACTTTTGAAATTTATTATAGTATATGGTTACCTGCAAATGCACACCTGGACAATAAGTTACATTAAATAAATGTATACATAAAATATTATATAGATTAAAATCAGGAACGAAGGAAAGAATAATATTGTAAGTGTATACCTAGACTCATGTGCTTAAGTCTCTGTTGCAAACTGAATAATACTAAATATGAGAAGAATTTAGAATTTAGAATTCTAATTTCTTTATAAGAAAAAAAACACTATAAAATTCTTCATGGACAAGTCAATTGAATGATAGGATATTTTTTTTTTGAAAAACCAAGTAAATTTTTTACTACTGAAATAAAAAAGGAACTTTTTGAATATAATAAATCTCATGAAGGTTTAAAAACCCTACATGGAATAACTTAATGGTACTGCTATTAGACTGCTAAGTCGTAACTTTGCAATGATAGTTGTGTTATTCCAACTTAATGGAGAACCCGTATATTATAGGGTTTTAAAAATTATAAATTATTCATATATTAGAGTATGAGAAGTTGAGACATTTATTCAGGTATGAAGAATACAACTTGAGAGGTTAGGGCTTACATCGTGAAAACCGATATATTTTTACTCATAGATTCAACAACCTGTGTGATATGCTAAAACATAAGACAAGAATCTACTCTACACATAAGAGGAAACCAAAATTGATTGATGAAAACACTAAGCAGAAAAGGAAGAATTTCAATCGCACAAAACACTATTTTTTTGGGGAAAGGGACTACGCAAAACCCCGAAAATCTATATTTCATTAGCTAGAATACTTGAGAAGAAAATATAATGCTTGTTCAACCCGAACAATTCCTGCACAAGTACAATACTTCTCTACTTCACAAACCATCTCAAGCTAATACTTAGCCAATTCTTCTTCCTACCAAGCCCCCACCTCCTTGCGCAATTCCTGAGAGAATTGACCCATATTTAATAGGGAAATTATTCATCCATAACTATGAAATCCATCATAGGCCTTCTACTCATTGCATGCACTATCTGTACAACTCAAAAAATTATACAACTGAAAATACATTGTCCCTGAACTCTAATCTAAAACAGAACTTCCTCTAAACTAACATTCATGAGTTATTTATGAGTGAATCTTCAGTTAACTAGTGGAGAAGTGAAGCTACACTGAATCTAATCCCACTACTAGACCTCCTACTAGTTCCTCCAATTGTTTGAACTAGTTTAATTGACTATAACTCAGTTAAACTGAGTTAATTAATTACAACTCAAAAGAACTCAACCCAGACCCCTAAAATTTAGGAATCACTCTACATGAATCTAGATAGACTTCCAACTCAAATTTACTAAGCCGACTAAGTCAAATTAAGTTAGTTAACTATTAAAAGTTGCTATGAGAGTAGAATTTCAATTTAATTCCTAATTTAATTCAAGGAAAAATTAAAGTAGGATTTCTTGTTGCTATTTTTAACACTCCCTCTCAACAAGAAATAGATTATCTGCTACCTCGATCCTACCTATGTGAAACTCGAATTTGCATCCTGACAAGGCCTTTGTCAAAATATTTGCATCCTTTTCCTTTGTGGGAATGTACTCCAACAAAATTATTCTCCTTTGCACACAATCTCGAATACAATGATACTAGATATCAATATTCTTGGACCAATCATGCATAGATGGATTCTTAGAGGGTTTGATACAACTCTAATTTTCACTGTAAATCATTGTTAGATCCATCTGCTAACCAAACAAACCAACAAGAATCTTCCTCATCCAGATAGCCTCACAATCTATTTGACTAGAAGCCATGTACTCTGCCTCTGCTAAACTGAGTGCAACTAATCTTTGTTTCCTATTTTACCAAGAAACAATTGTTGACCCCATACTAAAGATCCCACCTGATGTGTTCTTCCTATTAGGTGGACTCCTTGCCCAATATGCATGGGTGAAGCCTTGAAGCTTCACTCCCTCTGTCTGTCTGTACCAAAGACCAAACTGAGTGGTGCCTCTAAGGTATCTCAACACATGTTTGGCTGCCTTCCAATATAGTTTGGTTGGCTTAACCATAGCTTGACTAATCTAGTTAACTGCATAACACATGTCTGGTCATTTGTTCACCAAATAGATGAGTGAACCAACAATCTGTCTATAAATAGTAGCATGGAAAATTTTAGGGGCTAATATTCGCAAGTGGGCTAATTTTCCATGATTTTTACCAAAAAAAAAATCGCCAATTTCCATTTTTGTAAAAAATGATTCATGTAAATTTTACAATACAAAATTATTTTACCTTAAAATTCACCAAAATTGTATAGAGACTATATATTAAATCATTATAATTTCAATATCTTAACAAATATATCAATAAACATTTTATAGTTTTCATATTAGGGACTAGTGGGATTTGCCAATGCTTTTAAACTTCAATATAATTTTCCATCCTTAAAATTTTCCTTGAATAGTAGCCTCCACTACTTCACTTGAAGTAGCATCCTCCTTCCTCTAGATACCAACTAAAGATGTCTCCATGGGTTTACTTCTCTCCATGTGGAACTTCTTGAGTATCTCATTGGCATACTTTCCTTGAGAGACAAACAATTCCTCATCTCCTTGATGTACTTCCATCCCCAAAAAGTAGTTCATGAGATCCAAGTCCTTTATTTCAAACTCTCTTGAAAGATCCTCTTTGCAAAACTTCATGAAATTATCATCATATGTTAGAATCAAATCATCAACATATAAAATAATAATCAACAATTTACCTTCAACCATAATATGTTAAAGGTTTGCATCTGCTTCACATTTGGTGAAGCCTAACTCGGTGAAATAGTTATTGATCCTAGTGAACGAAGCACGAGGTATTTGTTTTAGTCCATATAATGCTCTCTTAAGTCTTCATTGAAGGTCTCAGACCCTTTAGGCTTCTCAATATACACCTCTTCCTCAATCATGCCATTGAGGAATGTTGTCTTTACATCCATCTAATGTATCTTCCATCCCATTTGTGCTGACAGTGCTAGAATGGATCTGATTTATGAGTACCTTACTATAGGAGAAAGTCTCATCATAATCAATGCCCTCCACCCAAGAGAACCCTTTGGCCACAAATCTGGCCTTGTGTTTCTCCACACTACCATAAGATGCTTGCTTTACCTTGTAAAGACATCTGAAACTCACCACTGAATTATCTGCTGATTTTGGGACCACTTCCCAAACACTGTTCCTTATAATGGAGTCATACTCCTCAATCATGGCATCAACCCAAACTAGTTGTTTCATTGCTTCCTCAAAAGAGGATGGCTCAATATCTACACTCTTTCTCATCACAACCATGTAGCCAATGTACCTCTCTGGTGACCTCCTCTTCCTGTGTTCTGATGTGGGTGCTCCCACATTCTCCCTAGCATCATGTAATAGCATTTCAGCCTCTCTGGTGTGCTTTCTCCCATATCTGGAAGACTCTATGTGAGTGGGTTTTTTTCACTCCCTTCTCCTCTGCATGTGGTTGCTCCACATCATCCTAAGGTTCCTCCTTTAGAGCTAAAATCACCTCATTTGAATGTAGCTAAAGCTCCATCTCAAGGGAACATCTCATGGCCTTCTCTTCATCGAATTTTACATCTCTACAAACCATTGTCATCCTGTTGGTTGGAAGGTACACCGGATAGTTGTGAGGTGTATCAATGTACCTCACAAATATGCCCAAATCTACTATTGCTTTAGATTTTTCCATGCATCTTCAATAACATGGTAGTATACTGATGAACAAAAGATCCTGAAGTCTGCCACATCTGATTTCTTGCCTAAAAAATCATGTTCCGATGTACCCATCCTGAGAATTCGATGAGGGATTCTGTTCTACAAATAAATAGTTGATTTGCATGCCTCAGCACACAAGTGTAATGGTAAGCCCTAATCATGCAACATTTCCCATGCCTCTCCCAAAATAATCCTTTTCTTCCTTTTAGCCACCCCATGCTATTGTGGATTAAGAGGTGCTATCAACTCCCATCGAATTCCTTCTAATGCACATAATTTTTTGAACTCATTCAACACATCCTCTCCATCATTATCGCTTCTTAGAGATTTAACTCTCTATTGTAGCAGCTACAACCACGCTCCAAAATTTTTCCTTAGCTTTGTTTTGGAGCCTCGCTTCCAACTTTTCATAGCAGCATGCCTTTCTTCATTAAGTTCACAAGCTTTAGTGTTTTGCTTGAACAAAGGCAACCTGTCGATCACAACTTGATGCGTTCCCCTCACAGGCTGTTCATTCAGACTTGGTCCAGCTGCAGGCTTAGAAACTCTACCAAGAAATTACGCAATCTTATAGGGAAACCAACCTTCCCTCCAGAAATTGCGCAATCCTGACTAGCAGCCTGATGGGCTCTAGAATTGCATAATTCTAGCAGTCAACACTCACAGTGAAAATTGCACAATTTTCCCCAGCAAGGTTGCGCATCCTAGAATTTGCGCAAATATGGGTAGCAGTTAGTTGCTCTACCTAGAAATTACAAAAATCTCCTGGGAAGCTAGCCTAGCTCCTAGCTAGAAATGTACATTTTCTCCCAGCAATTGAGCAGTCTCTTGCATGTGCAGTTGATTTGATCAGTTCACTCTAGGTCTGAGAAAAAATAACTTGCATGCATGGGTTTCTTCTCCCTAGGAAGCATGCAAGGGAATCCCTTGTTTCAGGGATCTATGTTTTGCAGTTGAAGGTTACATCCAAGATTCATTTCAAGAACCTCCCACCAAGTGTCACTTTCCCTTGATTTGTGGCATGCGCGTCACAACCTCGATATTATCAAAAATCATCACCTAGAAGATGCAGAGCTCATTCCTCACATCAACCTTGTAGCTCTGACATCCCACATCACATCTAGGAGCAGTCGGCATGTTCAGTACAGATGTTTTGGGGTAAGTCCACTTCCCATGCCTTGTGTTGCATTTCTGTCAGTTTTTGTGTTTTCACTTTTGTGAGTATTGTTTGCTTGATTTTAGTGAGCGCTTGCACTCATTTACATGTATACTATCTTGTCCTAGCACTGTTTCAATTTTCATTGCTATCTCATTGTTGTCACATGAATGAAGTTGTTTTTCATGAATGGTCACCGATTCGGCGACTTGCCTCATCCACATGCATCTTGTTCCATTTTTTGAATCTGTCATTCGTCGTTTGCATGGATGATCATTCACTTATGCTTACACTCAGTATCACCATGCATTCGCACTCACATTCAATTTTAGTTGCCTGTCGGTGAGTTTGGGTAGCCTTGGCCCGAACTCTACCTCACCAAGAGCCTCACCAAGACAACATTGTGCAATCCTGAGAGGGAAGGCTCTGTCTTCCTCTCAGGAAATGTGCATTTCTTCCTAGTGACTGTCCTCCAGGACTCTTTTGTGCATTTTTGAAGGACAGTGACTACTGGCCCATAAAATTACGTAATGTAGTCACTAAGCCTGCAACCATTGTCAGCTGATATTGTGCATTGCAAAATTCCAATAGCCAAAAATGAGACTGGACTATGCATAGCATAGTTTGAGTAGTCACTTAGTCTCTCAACAACCCACACTATGCCTTACATAGTCTTGGCAGTCAATCCCTTGACCTCCCAAACAAAATCGTGCAACTTTCATGATCAGTCACACAGGTATGTTACAAGTCAGTTATCAAGTTCATTTTGGTTTTAAACAGACATATTTCTTTCCATGAGTGTTTCCATGTCTCCAAGTATTGCAGGTGTTCATCTGCCTCTCAGCAGTGCAGGTATAATGGTTTCCAGGAGAGCAGAGTTGAAGACACCATTTAGAGCACACCTAGAGATGTAGTTACTCAAATTTCTATGAGCTTGCCTACTCACGAATATATCAAGTTGTTCGTAGACAAGGACATCAAGATATGGCAGCAGCAGCATCACAGAAAGCAACATCATGAACAACAGCTGAAGGAAGCATACTGAATGCAACAAATGCAACAAATGCAACAAATACAATGAATGCAACGAATACAAGAGGAAGGTTGTTGACAACACAGAGGGGAAAAAGTTGCAAGCTCAAGCAGATCCACTGATGATGAAAAAAAATTTGGAGATTCAAGCTATGAGGTGACGGCGCGACATGAAGATCGCATGAAGACAAAGAATGTACTAAAGGAGTTGCATGTACTGAAGAGGAAACTCAATGAGGAACATGAAGCTGCAGAGACAGAGGAATGAGTTACAGCAGGAACAAGAACAACAATGGGCATAACATGCACTCATGGATGAAACTACGCCCACACAAGTTAAAGATCCATCCCAACAGCTGGCACAAAGTAGACATAGTGAGAAGTGTTATTGATCACATGGAAGAGATTTAGCAGCATGCATGTAATTGTGTGCACACATGTGATCCAACCCATTCAACACACTCACCAAGGCGAAGACAAGAAGCAATTCCAACTGGAGCTAAACATGTACTTCGACAAGATGATGTACATAACCACCAACGCACAATTGAAGATCAACACGGACACTATGCATTAGTGTGCTTCCAGTTCAGTTGCACCCAAGAAGACCATGTGCATGTTAGTGGACGAGTTGGATGAAGGAGCTGAACCAATGCACCGGTTGCAACAGAGGCAAGAGTTCGCTTCAACAAGATGACACCATGCGGTGCATGCACACCATCATAGTCGACCAAGATTGGCATCATCTCACCACCTTCACCTTCACAAGCATGTCAAATATTTGGTCCCATCACAACAGACCGAGTCTCAATGATGTCTTGCATGGCTTGATCAAGCCATTTTGTCTGACATGGGAACATGTGCATTGTAATGTCAAGTCAAGTTAAGTGTAAGTCAAGTGTCAGTATTTGGATGTAACAGTCATAGAGTAGGTGAAGAGTCATGAAGGTAGTTGAACGGTCACAAAGGGGAATTTCAAGGGTCACCCCACCCTTTTCTATAAATAGTCCATCATAACTCATTATAGAGGCTTTTGGTCAGCCAAGCTTCTGATAAGACTATCTTGGAGAGAGCTTGGACAATATTGTAATGCGCCTTGTCTTCTCCACTGCACGGAGCTAGTACAACTCTTTGGAGGAGAAGGCGGATGTGGCTGTAACGTTCCACTATTGGGGCTATTGGGTTTAATGGATGTATTGTATGATTGGAACTTACACTTCATTATATAATAAGAGCCATCAGGTTTTCATGCATATGTTGTTATTGTAGTTGGATTGTTCCGGTTGTTGTAGCAATATATGTTGTTTAACTTATGTAGTTGTGTATGAACTATTTTGTATGTAATTAAATGAATCTTGTTACAGATGTTCCATTGGTTTAACCATCACATTGGATTTTTGACTAACCTTCTTTCCAGCTTGTGATGCATCTTTACTCGTGTTTCCCTTCCCAGTTGAGTATTGTTACAGTTTTCCAAGGGGCACACTCATATCAACCCCCATGTGTTAGAACCTCTCATACATCTTCTACTCAATGCAGTGGTCACATCCTTGCTATTGACAGAGTTATCTTACTTTCCTCTTTACAACCTCGCGATCAAGGCATTGCTTTACGACCCACTATTGGGACTCCTACACCAAATGTTCTGAGGTCTAATTGGGATTTCTTAACATGGATAACCCCTTGACATGTTGGTGGGTCCAACACTGTCAACATTTCGGCACTAGAAGGAGGCCAGCTGATAAGCTAAGTCCTCACATCTATGATGAATCACTACAGAGCTACTCTTCTAGAATGTATGTCTTATGGAAACAATTTCATCATCCTGAAAAAGCTCTTAGATAACTTGTCTCATAAAAAATTTGATGGTGGAGGATATGTAGTGCTGGTAAGGCACACGGTCGGCATTGTAGGCTCATGCGAAAGACATGGATTCTTTGAAGAATACATGATCTACGCATTGTTCATCTACACACATCGAGGGCACCCAATGCACTAGTGTGCCATTCTACCCAAAAAACATATTCATTCTCTTGCTCATATGGTTGCAAAGATAGACCATGCTTTCAATATCTTTAGCTATAATGCACTCAACAAAGAAATTATAAAATTATAAAAAGCACCTAATGTATCCATTGAACAGTTTTACACATGCTTTTGTAATCTTGCATACCGATTTCCCGTAGATGATATTGATTGCGAATCTCTTGATGGAAGATTTGAGTATCTTCTTCACATATCCGGACCCCATTCAGCACACTTCGGTGATGGAGTTGCGCAATCACAGGTAGGCATAGTCGCTGTCACAAGTGACTTTCCTCCTTCACCTCATGAAACAACTCCACCACCGTGGAGTGATGTGGGAGATTATGCACACACCTCTATTGAACTATCACATCCTCCCACCCCACCTGCTCTTAAGATTCATGTAGTTTTGGCTTGCAAACCTGTTGGGTGTCACGTGGACTCGTTCCCTCAACCTCTATCCACGTGTTCTATTGATCCTCCAGATTGTACTATCTTGTGTTCTCGCATTCCAGACTCCTCACCTGTTGTGAATGAGGATCAGCTTTTTGACATAGTTGGTGTTATCCATCCAACCTACGTCATCATTCATGATGAGTGTCTACGGGAATCTAAGGAAGAGTCAGCGGTGAGGATGACTTCCTTCTAGCCGTGCCTCATCCACTTCATCCTGACATCCCTTGTGATTCTGCCACTACTGATTTTCCCTGTGAAATTTTTTTTCCAGATGCTTCTACTTTTCATCATTCACAGGACACGTCAGATGTCAGTCTGCCATTACAGTGCAGAGAGGACACATCTTTCATGGAAAATCCATCCAATCTGTCATCTATCTTTCTTGATAACACAAAGGGTGAAAATCTTTGCTTCTCATCTACCCCTTTTCCCAACTCATCAAATCATGATGATGCTAATGAACATCTTCAGTTTTCTGATCTTGGTTGTCATGATCTATTCACTTCCTCATCTGATAACGATGTTGATTCAATCATTTGTTAATCTGTCCAAGACACTAGTCTACGATGATCTATCTGTTAATGAAATCGAAACCCCCCAGACTATGGAAGCTCTTCAGCCTGAGTTGATGGCTATGCCAGGTCCTCGTTTTTGGGTGTGGAGCATGATTATTTAGAGGTCTTTGTTTCAGTCGGATGTATACCCCAAGAAGTTTGTAGACCCCTCCACGCGGGGGTTGCGGGGGGGACTTGTCCTCCCTGCAAGGGTTTGGGGGGGCCGATCCCTCCCAGCTGGGGGGTCTGGGGGCCAGCGGTCCCCTGGTGGGGGTTTCAGGGGCAGCGCTCTCGAAGCTAAGAACAGATGTAAAATTTCCTTGTAAAAGTATAGTAATTTCTAGTCAATCTGGGTCGTTCATTTAAGCGAATGATCTGACAGTAGAACTTATGTTTAGTTTAGGGTTTGTTTGCACTAGAATGCAATCCCTCTCTTTTCATGAGTGCATTATATTGAGGTTTTGATATAGATGTTTATTCTCTGAGTGAGAAACAGAGAGGTGAGACTATGAGAGAAAATAGAGGATATTATAGCGAATCTGATGTAGGCTGTGTCTCTTCATTTTGCTAGATAATAGAAAGGAAGGACTGGCTATTTGGGGTGTACGTAGACCAAATTGGGTGAACCATGTATATCTATGTCTCTTTGGTTTTATGAATTTTCTGTGTTTATATTTCAACTATATTCTATGTGTTCCATTGCTTTGTAATATATAATTTCCTAACAACTGGTATCAGAGCTGAAGGTCTATTTGGTTGATAAACTCGTAGGAAGGAAGGGTTCCTCATTTGACTGGGAGAAATGGCAGAAGATGGTAAGTTTAGGGTTGAGAAATTTAACGACCAAAAATTCTCACTATGGAAGATGTAGATGGAAAATTATTTGTATCAGAAAAATCTGTACCTACCATTGGGCGAGAAAACAAAGATGTCGACGGGTATGACAGATGAAGAATGGAACCTTCTCGATAGAAAGACACTTGGAATAGTACGGTTGTGCCTCACAATATCGGTCACCTTCAACATTTCGAAGGCAACAAAAATAGAGGGTTTGATTAAGGCGTTGGAGAAACTATATGAAAAACTCTCGGCCTCAAACAAGGTATTTCTTATGAAACATTTATTTAATATGAAGATGTCGGATGGTGGATCTGTTGCAAAGCATTTAAATGATTTTAATATTGTTACAAGTCAGTTATGTTCTGTAGGGGTAAACTTTGATGATGAAGTTAGAGCTCTGTTATTCTTATGCTCATTTCCAGAAAGTTGGAATGGTTTAGTAATGGCCATTAGTAACTCTGTTTCTGGATCTAGTACTTTAAAGATTGATGATGTTATCGGTGCTATCCTTAGTGAGGAAATGTGATGGAAAAGCTCTGGTGAAACATTGGGTAATGCTTTGAGTGCAAATTCTAGGGGAAGAAAAATGGAAAGAGGAAAGAGCTCAGGATATCGTAATAAATTAAGGAAAGGCAGATCCAAGTCCAGATCGGGGATAATGTGCTGGAAATACGAAAAGAAAGTGTTATCACTTAGATTTCCCCAAAAGTTGTAA
The DNA here is from genome assembly GCA_000404065.3 of Pinus taeda. NCBI lineage: Eukaryota > Viridiplantae > Streptophyta > Pinopsida > Pinales > Pinaceae > Pinus > Pinus taeda. The sequence continues at coordinate 24,303 of APFE030842062.1, read as the reverse complement.
GAAGGGGAAAGGGGTCTGAGGTAACGACAAACCAATCTTTGAGATATAGAATCTAGCCAATCTATATCTAGAGAGGGCTCTCTCTTTACGTTTTAGCTTTGTTTTGAAAGGTATTATGCTAGTTATGAAGTTTAGGAGTTTTGTTTGAGTTTGGGTGGTGAGATTCAATAGCAGAGGGTAGGACTGACTAGTTTAGGCCATTGGGCTAATGGAGTCAAAGAAGATGGATTAACTGGACTTGTTTTCTTAAAAAATGATGGTTTCACAGAGCAAGATAATCAAACAGGGAACAAATAAAGACTTGGAATAAATGGAATGGTTTTAAGATAGGTGAAGGGCGGTTAAGAATCCTTCAACATACTTAAGAAAGAAGAATGTGGCTAACCACCAATAAAGAGTAATTAAGAATTCTTTACTAAATGATTACAATGAAAGAACTAGAAAACAGGAGCAATTAAGAATTAATTGTTTATACTATTCAGAAGAAAACATAGAGAATAATAACGATTGGAAACATAATGCAATTAAGCATATTCTGCGTTACTCTTTTTCGTTCATCATTCAGATGTGAAACATAGATGATATTATAAACAAGGAAAACTTTAACATATAAGGTATAGAGGACTTGTTGATCCGGTGTTTGATTCAAAAATTCTAATAAAAGTCCCTGGCATTAATTCTTTGTCCAGCAAGTCATGCAAAAGTTGAGTCCAACAAGCACTTTATTCCAAAATAACCAATATTACAGCAATATATATGAACCCACCCTCAATACTCCGATTGAGGGAGTATTTATACAAAAATGTTACAAAAAATATCTCCTAACAATGTGAGATATATTTTAGGATGACTAAGAATAAGTTACAAGAAAATACAGACAACTAGTCTCGAAAATAGGAGAAAAGTAAATTGTTGTTGTGTTATTCCTATTCTCGCTGAGTGTGCTGGAGGTAGGCCCTGGAATTTGGCTTGTTGCTATCTTCTATAGTAACTCTATGTTGGCAGCCTTGTTTTGACTGGTACTCTTTACCTGTTCTGGTACACTTCGACCTGTTTGATCTCTTTTCATCTTTGTTCATCTTACTATGCTAAACAGCCTAAAATTTATATTTACCCAAGATAAATTTACAAAATCTCTAACATGTCTTCCCACCATTTTTGCTCTGGAAATTTGTGCTTCTGAAGTTTCCTCAGGGTCTCATCAATTTCTGTGTATCTAAAAAAGTTAGGCTAGATTGTGAACAAGTGCTTTATCTCATGCTCAACATAGAATAAGTTATCTTAGCTATCATAGAGAACTCGGCCTATGGGGAGTGCTTTTATTCCTGATGCACTTGTTGATGAACTAGGTTGACTACCAGCATACTTAGTCAATTTGTCTACATAATCTATGTGCTTCATTAATCTGTCATTAATTACCAGAGGACTTGGCAGCCCTTTATTCTACAAAACAGTGAACTTCTCCATCAAAGAATTGATTTCCACCTACATATCCTGGCATCCTCTCTCTAAGTTCTGCATCAAAGTTCTCTTAGTTACCACCCTTTTGATTTCTAAAATAGGATCTGTCATATCACCTATGCCAAGTTCTTCCAGTTGTTCCTTAGTTTTGTTGTTCAAAAAGTGTATAAGCCAATTGGCCTCATCTGACATTTGTCCTAACAAAGCTCTTGTCTTCTGAATTTCTCCTTGTTCTGCTTTCACTAGATCAATCTGTTCAAAGATCACCTGAATGGATGGCCAAACATTATTTACAGACTGAGTGATGTTGGTCCAAAAAAGTTTCTTGATTTCTGTGAGAGGCTTTTCAAAAGTGAGATATTTTTCTAATGCCTTCACTTTATTTCTAAAGATTTGATCTCCCTTGTTTTTTCCACAACATTTATCTTTGAGATATTATAATCTGTTTCCATCTTAGCTAATTTTTCTTTCACATGTTTCAATTCTGACACTTGTAGCCTCATGTCTTCCATTGTGTTTTTCAGTTCTTCTATGCTCAAATTGGCTTTGCTACCTGGTGTTGCCCCTCCTGTTGATGTACCTGTGACCACCTCTGTTGTGGTTGTTGGGATGTTTGGGGCTAATGCTGTTCCAAGTGTAGAACGAACTACTGTTGAGACTATGGGAATTACATCAGGAGGCTGAGAGGTCGACTCGCCCTGCCTTTCCTTCAGTTCTTTTTCTAATGCCTGCTCTGCATCCTTTAATCTTTCATTTAGTTTTAAGAGGAGATCCATCATCTCTTCATCATATTTCTGCTTTATAACATCAACAGTCTATGGATGCCTTGAAGGATGTAGCTTCAGTTGTTTCCTCAGGGCAACAATGTCTTCTTCTTTCTTCTTGATTAGTGCTTCTATACCTTTCACATCTTTGGGATCATGTCCCACTCCAATGATAATTTCTTCTAATGATTTTATTCTGTTATCCTTGGAAAGAGAGGAGGCTTTCTCCAAGTGTAGTTGAGCAATTGTATTGTCCAAGGAATTTTGTAGCTTGTTGGCCATCATTGCTTTATCAGCCAGTGTGGAATAGACCGTTTCTCTAGTTTGCTTATGAAGTTCAATCTGATCCATAGGATGAATATCTTTGGCTAAGACCTCCAAGTTTGTTCTGATGTAGTCTGCTGCTAACTGGGGTTGCTGCACCTTTAGCTTGAAGTAACTCATTATCATTTTTCCTTCTTTTATGTCATAGGCTGACATTAATCTCTTCTGGTTTGTGGGGGCCATTTTCAAATACTAATTGTAAATTTTAAGTCTTACTAGATCATATTTGGCCTTTATTTCTGTGAATGTCTTCTTGATATCTGAGGCTTCTTTACTTGGTGGTCTGATGGATGATACTTCTGCACTCTGTTGTCTTTCTAGCTCCTACCTCTGCGAGCTAGTGGGCATTCCTCAAAATGGGGAAGTTTGCTGGCTAACCATCCTTTCTACTATTTGACTATCTGTTGTTTCTTCAATAATTTCCTCTTCTAAAAGAGAATCCAATCTTTGCCTCTTTGTTCTCGACTATCCTGTAGGTCCACTAGTGGGGGTGGCGGTTTCCCTGTCCCTCTTCTTATTTCCTTCCTCGTTTAGAGGAGTTTGTAACATTGGGCTTTCTGCTACTTCGGTTTGAGCTGGAGGAGTTAGCACTTGACTCTGTTCTTTGGAAACTCCAGGCTGATCTGTCATTGTAGATTGTTCGATGGTTTCTATTTCTTTACCCTTGGATGTTCCTGTGGCTGGTATGTTGACTTCCTATGGAGGCTGTTGAGAAGTTCCAGCAGTGGATGTACTAGTTGTTGATAATTTAAATGGTACCTGCCCAAAAGAATCCAAGTCAAGGGTTTTCTTAAGATCTCTCATAGCACTTTCCATATTGACCTGCTCACTAACCTCTTCAACTAGGGTTCCCTCTATCCGTTCATCCAAGTTTACAAATTGCTAAATTTTTTGGGATCCTATGATGAATATAAAGTGATAATCTGTTCTTTGTCCTTCTATCACATATACAACTATTGGGCTCATATGGTACCCACCTAAAACTCTTTCGTAGTCTAAGGTGATCTTCTAAAATTATTTCAGCTTCTTTCCATGCATCCCTATTATTGATGACAAAAGGGCCTAGCTGGTTCCTAATTCTTAGATGAGCTTTTTTCTTGGCACCACAAAAATGGACTAAATCTATATCTATGATTTGCCTAAAATACTCCAAGGCCAACAATCTCATGGGAACATACTTGGGTAGCTTAAAAGGACAAAGTTCACACCCGCACATCCTGATTTTTGTGTGATTTTTGTATAGGTACTAGTCACCTGTTCGGTATTGCTTAGATAGCTGAAAAATTTTCTTCATGTCACCATTCATGCTCGAAGGGGAAACTCCTATCAACAAAGAAGTTTTTGGATGTACAAATAAGTCAATGAATTCATTATCAGTGTAAGGGGACTCAGTGGTATTATGAAAGATTAAACTCCAAAAAATGACAGATCTAGGATTTCCTCTAGTGTTGATTTTCTTGACAGGGAATGGAAAGTTATCTAACTAATAGTATAACATGAGATGGTATATGAAAGAGGTATATTTGAAAACTCCTTCCCTTTCCAAATTCAGAAACTGATCATGGATTTTGTTGGAAATATAAGAGGCATAGTTATATCTCACAGCAGGGGGCTATCTTGGAGTGAAGATTGATAGTAACACTAGGGTAATATCTCAACATATTCACTAGAGTTAAATCCCATTATCAGTGATATCATATCAACAATGAGTCTTCCAGTTTCAGTGAAGCAAGTTTGCAGATAAGGAGGCGGACCTTTACGCTAGTACTTTGGTAACATCAAGGTTTGAGCAATGCAGTTTACTTCTGATTGAGATAACTAAGAGGATTTTTCAACTAAGTACACCATGGAAAGAGGGGTGAGGGGCTGACTAGGATGGAATTGTATCATTTCATTGATGGACTGAACAGTTATGTGAAAAAAAAATAGTTTGGAATGGGGACATAATGGCTCTCTAGTTGGGATCATAATTAGCATAGCATTGATGAATTATGTCTGAGAAAACATGGACTCAGGGAAGGAAATACATGGGAAGGTTAGATTCCCACAATCCAAAAATGTCAGACTTATTCAGATAACTATCTCTGATTTGGCAAAAGATCTTAACATGGTTACTATCACCAGATAAGTCTTTTATCTAAAATTCTTTATCGGCCAGAGGTAGATAATCTAAGTCTTTGTGAGGAGCGTTCATGGGTGCGACATTCAGGGTTATAGGGGTTTCCATTTTTGGTTCTTGTCGATTCAAAATGGAATTTATAATTTTTGTGGGAAAATAGATGAAACAGTAGGTTTGGGGGCTTTTTGTGGCGATCATAGACTGTTCTATAATTGAAATTGGCCCTTTTTTGTGGAATTTTCAGTAAAAAACTGAAATTACAAGTTTGCAGGGTAAACTGGATAAATATCTGTGTTAAGGAAGTAAATTGTACAATGGTAGGTTGGATGACAGGATATAGAGAGCATTGTTGTAGTTTTCTGACCAGGTGGCGGTTGGGAAACTGGAACAATTGACTCAGACGTTGTTTTGCATGGGAGCATGGGTTGCAGCGTATTACAGTGAAAATAACACTTTGTTTGTTTATTTAACCAAATTGAGGTTGGCGGGTGTTGTGGCCACCAACAAGCCCCCTCCTTATGAAGTATTATTGCTAATACTAAATAAGTGGGGACCCTCAGTAAAAATCAAAAAATCAGTTAGTGTTACATTTTCTTTTTTAGATGAAACTTCCAACATCATGAACTTAGGAAAATACCTTGAAAAATCTAAAAAAACCTAAGTTTCATGATGAAGAAAATTAAATTCACTCCTTAAAGGATATCGCATCGCACAAAGAATGATAGGATACACCTTCTAATGAGTTAAAATGACAAAATGCGAGATTGCGATGCGAAACCCCATCGCATCGCATACACTAAAGAAACACTCACATTGAAAAACTTTAAAAAATCGCCGATATGCGATATCGCATATCGCACATCGCAAAAATCACATGAATTACACAAGGATTATAACAATTTGCGATATTGTGATATTGCGATACTACGACACTGTGACACTGCGATACCGCAAAGTTGCGATACTACAACCTTGTGATAAAAAATAACACGATGACATTGCGATATTGCGATATTGGGATACTGTGATCTGCGACATCGCAAAACAAAATCACAGGACCTCTCCATTGCAGTTGGTTCTGGCTCACTATTCGAGAAAACTTTTCAGCCAAGAGTTGTTCATGTATTTTAATGCGAATTAATTAGTTATTGCCAGTTGTTAATGAAGTAGGGTGTTGTGTTTTTCGAAGAAATAGCTCACATAAGGTGGCATGTTTTGCATACCTTCAGAATTTAAACGTTTTCCTGTCACTAGTCTTTTATCATTACTCCCACCTCAATGTAAACTGCAGGAAAGAAGGACAAAGCATTATACAGGGTACTATGCAGAAAACTACGAGGAGGAAAGGCAATGCTCCATTGTACATTTCGGAAGGCACACCTAATCCATTCAAGGAAGAAAAAGAGTCGCAGAACTCTTCTGAGGCATCTATCACAGATTTCTCATATACATCCATGATTGAATGGGTACTGAATGATGTTGATACTAGAAATAGACAGTTTAATTCTCAGGGTCAAGATCTCACGGAAATACTATTTTTACAAATTTCGAGCTTTATACCGAATGAAAGAAAAAGGCGCAAGAGGCAAAAACTGCATCAGGGAAGCCCAGATCAAGAAACATAGGAGTTTCCGATGTGCGATTAATGCTTATCGCATGTCACTAAGAAAAATTGTTCGAAAAGGAAGGTCCCTAGTTACTTAGTCACTTGCGAGCCCCATGAATCGCAAGAAATCAGTGATAGAAACACACTGGAAACAGAAGACTAAAGGAAAAGCAGAAGCAGTCAAAGGGTTAACCAAGTTGAAATGGGATTTTTACCAGGTATACATGGTAATGATACATATTCATTGGATGATTCTCAAGTATATCATCAATTTTACTGAGAAGATAATGCCAGCTCTTGCCGATTTTGTTTGTTTAACTCAACCGAAGATGGAAGACAATCAGCCGAATCTACTCAGGAAAACACTGAATGCTTGCGACATTAAGGAGTAGATTTAGAAATAGTTAGATAGTAGATTTAATTTTAGAAATAGCTTTTCTTAGAAAGAGGATGATCATTTAAATCGAATCCTCAATTTCTGCAAGTAAGTTATTTAGTTAGTAGTATTTAAACCCTTCTCATGCATTTAGAGAAGGGTCCTGAAATTTATCAAAAACTTGTCCTCAGAACATGCACTTTTGCACCCTTAGAAGAGGTTTTGGTGAATGAATGGAACAGGGTTTATTTGATATTTGCATTTGATATCTGCTACTGATGTTGCACTTTTGTACTCTTAGTGGATGTTAAATCAAGGAGAGATAAATCGATTGTCGCTTGAACTCATGAGTAGGACTAGTTATAAATGGTACTTTTATCTCTTAACCATTTATGCTTATGCGTTAAAGTGATTCAGTTTTCAGTTGTTTATATATCACAGCATGGATATCTGAGTTATCATTTGGCACTTTTGTGCGGTGATAACTGTTTGTTTATGTTTAGTGTATGAATAGCTCATTTATGCGATAAGTTTTAACAACTCTTTCGTCTAACTTCTTATACGAAGTAGTTCATCTTTATAGAATTCTTTCCTCATGATAGTTGAATGATCTTTATTACCAATTATTGTTTGAAATCTTTTTAGATCGTATAGAAGAAAGATCACACCCCGAGTTAGCATAAATTTCGATGTTTTTCTGTTTATTAGAATACAATAGCATAGCATTAGATTAGATATAAGTATTCCATTTAGAACAGAAACACCCATGTTTCTCACACACACACACTGAATTGAGAAACCGGTCCCATATCCCCAGTCGGACCCGCTATAGCAAATGGATAAGGAGCTGCCAACCAAGGTCCGGACCGGTCGGGTATCCCCCTTGTTGTTGACCTGATTTTCGGGGCCTTCAACGTATTTGGCACTAGAAGGAGGGCCTGAACTATGAATGGAAAGTAAATCCAAATCAAAATACCATTCAGAGAGTAAATCGCCCTCGCCATCTCCTCCGACTTATCCATTACACTTAAATCCGGAGTTAGAAGTCGCTAGAGCATCATTCGCTACTACAAATCCTGACATTTCAGAACAATCTGTTATTGAACCTCCTGAAGTCGAATATCTGATTTATAAACATCAGTGATTTTCCATTTCCCCTTAAAGATCTGATAAATCTCAAGGCAGTGTGACTTCGCAGTATAACCCTGCTCATCCCCTAACCAGACTTAAGAGTGAAAAGTTCGGTGTTCGGCCAACCGAACTACCTCTTCCCAAAAGGAGAAGTGCAAGAAAGTCACCTAAAGCGTCCGACAGTGAGACTCTTTCATCAACATCATCCATCTCGTCCTCTCCACCGCAAAGTCAACCATCTACTCCTCCACCTCAGACCATTATCAATCCACCTAGTGGAATCCCTACAACTCCTCCTCAATCATCCGCGATCATAATCACCTCATCTTCTCAACCATAGGGATCATTTTCTGCAAATCCCCCTGTTAGCAGTTCAACAATGGCCCAGTCTCCATGGAACAATCCTAGGGCAGTATTAATGCCTGCACCCTTGAGTCAAATACCGGCCCATCCTGAGAAATGGCTGCCTAAGTTCAATCTCGAGGCAGGCATGCTAGCAGAAGAGCACATAAACAACTTTATGCTATCCATCAACCTCAACGGAGTTACTAATGAAATGTTTTCTTTCGACTATTTCCTTATACCCTACAAGGAACAACCGGATCATGGTATTTCTCATTACCCTCTGGATCTATTACCAGTTCGGACATCTTCCAAGACCAATTTCTAACCAAGTTTGGTGATGACAAGTCTACGGCAACGTTAATCAATGACATGTCCAACCTTAGGGAAGAATCTATAGAACCGATCAAAGGTTTCAATCTACGTTCAATAAAATTCTAAACAAGATTCCTACTACTTCCTAGCCCAGCGAGGAAGTGCGATGTCAATGGTATATCATTGCATTAACATCGAACATAGCAATCTTCATGGACAGAGCTAATAACACAACCCTAGCCGAAAACATGAAAGAAGCCATAGCAGTAGAGAAACGTATAATAGCCTTAGAGAAGAAATCCGCGATAGAAGAACAGAAGTCTAAGAAGGTCAGCTTCAAAGAAGAGTCCAAGAAGAAACAAGCAAAAGATCCATTCGATTTGGAGGGATTGCAAAAAGTTCTTAAGACCATGTCCAGTGAAATGGTCGACCTAAAAGAGCAAGTAGCAGAAACTTCTTCCAAAAAGCCCTACAGAGTTTTTAAAAGAGGCCTGCCAATGGATTCAAGGCCACCTAATGCTATAACATGTGCTAAATCTGAGGAGAGGAGAGAAGAGAGGAATTTCCACTAAAGGGCAAACTGATGATGAAGAAGTTGTAGAATTACAAGGAATGTGGGATTTCATCCTCCCACAAGAGGGAGATCAAGAAGTATTCCCAGTTAACACACGAAGTAGAAATCAGCTTGATCCTCTGCAAACTACCCCAAAACCAAAGAGCGCAAGCTCTACAATGAAGGATAAAGTCACAACAAAGAAACGACATCTAAAGCGACTCAAACTAGCCCAGTCCAAACAGATTCACCTACTCCATCTAAAACGCTGATTGTTTCAGATGAAATGGAGTACAATATCATAGAAGACATGAAAAAGACTAGGGAAAACATCACTCTGTATGAATTTAGCGAGCTAAAGCATCACCAAAGATAATGATGAAAGAATTACATGTTGTGCCAGTTTCACCTTTGCCTGCCACTATAATTTCTCAAGCTTCTCAGAACATGGGAAGACCTCCAACTAATACGACTAACAAGATTGATCCAAACGATATCATTTTAATTGGAGGTAGATCGAGACCTCATACTCCCCCTTTTCTCCTTACTTATGAATTTTTTAACAAAAATGTACATAATTGTTTAGTGGATTCAGGTGCTTCATCGAATATTTTACCGAAGTCCATCTGCACCAAATTAAATGTTCAACCACAGAAATCTGTTGTTCGCATAGTCCAGCTAGATCGATCTCAAGTCGAAGTCATTGGCAAACTAAATCAAGTAAGCATAAGGCTGTCATCCAACCCGAAGGTATGTCAAGTGATTGACATTTTAGTGGCTGATATCCCTAAATTTTATGGCTTAATTCTTAGTAGGGATTGGTCAGAAAAACTGCATGGATACTTCGCAACTGACTGGTCGCATATGTGGTTTCCTTACAATGGTAAGCCAAATCAAATAAAAGTTGAACGATAATTACATTAGAAGTACATAGTAACGGAGTTAGAACGGAAAAATGAACCAGTAGCATATAACAGTAGCATAATTGGCAATTACTCAGTGGATTCTTTTCTTGGCAATTTTAATGCTCATACGTCCCCATATTTAGAACATTCCATTTTGTCCCAAGTCGAAAATTTTTCTCAAATGGATAGTTTAAAATGTATCAATTTTTTAGATAAACATGTAAAGAAATCTTTGTTTTGGAAATTATTTTTTGATGATCCTAAATCTAACGAAGGAGCAGGAGCATGATGCATGCTAATTAGTCCAGAAGGAGACAAAATCATGCTAACATGCAGGCTCGAGTTTGATTGTACCAACAATACAGCAGAATATGAGGCTTTAGTTCAAGGGTTGTACAAAGCAATCGGGCTAGACATAAAGTACCTCCAAGTCTTCGGAGACTCTGAAATTGTAGTTAGACAGGTACGGAATACTATACATTTCCTGTCAGGTCATTTAAAACACTATCAATCTTTAGTTCAAGATCTGACTGAGCATTTTACAATATTTAATGTTTCATCAATTCCTAGACTCCAGAATGCAAGTGCTGACCTTTTATCTAACGTAGCTTCTAAGCTCATTCCTTTAGAAGATTTTAGTCTAGATAGATTCTCAATAGAATTAATCTTTAGACCTTCTATTCTTGACAACATCACAAATTGGAGAATATTCAATGACGATCCTGATATCGTAAATTTCCTTAATTCTGAAGGATCCTACTCCAATCAAATAATCAACGAAGATCAACATGATCGACAATTACAACAAGATAGCACTCACAATGCTATACCTAAATCAGTGATCAAGTTAGAAGACCTGTACGATTTGAAAGATCGGTTTAAAAGGTCTACCAATTCGAAGCTCCAAAGCTCGACCTTGAATTACGAATTGGTAAACCTAGGAACCAATGTCAAACCCCAAAACATAAATCTAGGCCTTGGCCTAGCCCCCGAAGAAAAGCTAGCATATATTCGTCTTTTGAGACAATACAAAAACGTTTTTGCTTGGAATTATGATGAACTTAAAACATACGACACTTCTATCATCCAACATACTATTCCAATGACCGATAATGAAAAACTTGTCCAACAAAAATTGAGAAAGATTCATCCCAACTTAGAAAATTAGATAAAAACCGAACTCAATAAACTGTTGAAAGCCAAGGTAATCTTTCCCGTCAGACATTCTAAATGGCTCTCCAATATGGTACCTGTTAGAAAGAAAAACAGAGATATTAGGATTTGTATTGACTTTCGCAATCTCAACAAAGCCTGTCAAAAAGACAATTTTCCCTTACCACCTATGGAGCAAATATTGCAGGCAGTGGCAGGCTCAGAATTAATTTCTTTCTTGGATGGATTTTCAGGATACAATCAAGTTCTGGTACATCCTAGTGATCAATTTAAGACCAAATTTAGAACTAAATGGGGCACATATGCATATCGAAAGATGCCAATTGGTTTGATTGATGTTGGTGCCACATTCCAGAGAACCATGGACATTGCCTTTAAAGGTTTAGTCAATAAATCTGTAGTAATTTATTTGGATGATATAACCATGTACTCTAAGAAATGAGGTGACCATCTCAAAGACTTGAAGAAAATCTTCCAACAATGTTTAAGGTACCGAATTTCACTTAACCCAAAGAAATATTTTTTCGCATTCACTGAAGGGAAACTTCTAGGATTCATAGTGCCAAAATCTGGAATTCACATCGACTCTGACAGAATCAAAGAAATTTCTGAAATATCCCTACCTCATAACAAAAAATCCATGCAATCTTTCCTTGGTCAAATCAATTTTGTAAAGAGATTTGTTCCAGATTTTTCATGAATCGTATCTCCTTTACAAACAATGATAAAAAAGAACTCTAATTTTAAATGGGGCTAAGATGAACATGAAGTGTTTAACCTGATCAAATAGGCTATTATTAATGCTCCATCTTTAGCAACTCCGAATTTTTCAGAACCTTTTATTTTATACACATTTTCCTCAGATAAGTCATATGCTGCGATAATTACTCAAACGAATCAAGAAAAGGCAGAAGCACCAATTGCTTTTTTCAGTTCAAATTTGTAGGGTGCTGAATTAAATTACTCAGATGTCGAGAAACAGGCTTATGTTGTTTTCAAAGCGATCAAATACTTCAGACCTTTTCTACTCAAAACCCATACCAAAATTATAGTATCTTTTCCAACGGTAAGGAATCTTCTAGTACAAAAGGATGTGGATGAGAAGAGGGCCAATTGTGTAACTACCTTACAAGAATATGACATAGAAATTAAATGAGCAAACATTGTAATAGGTCAAGGTTTTTGCAAAATGCTGGCTGGAGCGTCACAAATTTCTGAAATCCCATCTATAGAGGTACAAGTGTGTGAGGTAAGCCTAAATGATGAGCAGTCATTATATGCTGATATCATTTATTATCTTAAGAATGGATATGCTCCTTCATACCTCAATTACACTAAGAAAAGAGCCCTAAGATTAAAAGCCAAACAATATCAACTCATAAATGATATTCTTTTCAGAATGAATTACGATTTTGTTCTCCTTAGATGTCTTGAGAAATCTGAAGCTGATAAAGTTTTGCAGGAACTCCACGATGGGCCAGCAGGCCGACACTATGCTGGAGAAGCTACTACACATAAAATCTTGCACGCAGGATACTACTGGCCCACATTATTTAAAGACTCGCACAGTTATGTGAGGAAATGTCGAGTCTGCCAAACTACCATTGGGAGACAAAAGAAGCCATCCTTACCACTACAACTAGTTAACGTCTACCAACCTTTCAATCAGTGGGGATTAGATATAATAGGTGAGATCGTTCCTCACTCTTCCAAGCAGCATAGATATATCCTTACAGCAAGAGATTATTTTACTAAGTGGGTAGAAGTAGTTCCACTCAAGACAACTAATGATGAAAATATCATTGAGTTCATAGATCAATTTATAATCACCAGGTTTGGATTACCTTCTGCTTTAATGTTCGATAATGCATCATAATTTTCTGGGAATGCAATGACTGAATTTGCACTTAAAAGAGGATTCAAACTTAAATATTTGGCCAATTATTATCCACAGGGCAACGGGATAGCCGAGTCTACAAACAAAAATCTAATCAGGATTATCAAAATAACAGTAGACCAAAATCATAAAAATTGGCATAAATCTTTAATATACGCTTTATGGGCAGACCGAATAACGAGAAAAGATTCCATCGACACTTCTCCCTTTAATTTAGTTTATGGGAGAGAAGTAGTTCTTCCAACTCATTTAGCAATTCCTTCTTTGTCTCTAGTTCAATACACTGTTGAAGTACCAACTTCCTCATTACACTTAAGGCAAATGGAAATAATCAAATTAGAAGAAGAATGAGAACAAGCTAAGAAAATGCATGCTCATCATCAGGCACTAGTAAAATCATCTTTTGATTCAAATATAATGACCACAAAATATTTTCAGGTGGGAGATTTAGTTTTAAAATGGGACAAGGCATGTGAAGAAAAGGGGAAACATACAAAATTTCAAAGAATGTGGCTTGGTCCTTTTCAAATTGTAGAAGTCTTAGGTCCATCGACATTTGTGTTACATGATTTAGCAGGTAAAAGAGACTCTTTGCCTATCAATGGACAAATTCTTAAGAAATATGTTCCAAAGAAGATTATTCTTCTATTTTGTAGAATAATAGTTTTTCTTTTTTCATAATTAAACCAGTTGTGAATGGTTACATTAGGCATTTACGAAAAAGACACCAACTCTCTTTCATATTTTGATTTTTCGCTTGTATAAATAGCAAATCTTTTGGAAAATTGATCTTTATTATTGAAAGATACAGTTAAAGACTCTAACCTAGATATGACACTACTTTCAACTTCATAAAGTTTGATGAAAATAACCTTTAGTGGAAGAAATTTGTTTTTATATTAGTGCAATGAAAGGTATCAATAACAAAATAAAGATTCTCTGTAGAAACAGTTACTTCCAAAAACTCTATCATTGTCGTCCAGAGCTATCTAAAGAAAACAATGACTTCCTCCCTGCTAAGGAAATCACAACTTTCAGAGGAACAATCTAAGGATACACTTTATCTTGAAGAATGAGAGGTCTCATCATGAGTCCGCTTATCATAATCACAGATATTATAACTTGCTGACTTTGCCAAATACTACATATCACAACAGGGAAATGACTCAATATTATTACAATCAAGAGGCAAGGAGTCTCATCATGAGCCAGCTTGTTCACAAAATTTATAAATCGAGTGAATGACTGCGTCATAAATTGGCTACCAAACCAAGACATTGTTCTTTAAGAATAAAAAGAAAATCAAAGCAATAAGTGTGGATGTGGATTCTTCTTTGAGAGTTGTAGGTTTCTTTAAGTAGGATATAGGATCATTGCTGGGTAAAATGTAACCCTGTCGAGGCTATGAACATCTACTGGCAGCAGAGGCTCTACCTACAACAAATGAGTATATTTTAAAATTGGTTTACAGAGAAGACTTTGTTTTATCCTTACAGACCAAGTAATGACTAATGTAAAGACAAGGACTAACTTGAGGCAAGAAATAATCAAAGTTGAAAATAGCTGAAACAAAACTTCATTGACAGGTTAGAGCATGATGTACTTTATCTTTCCATAATAAAGTTTAATTTTCTGAAAAAATTTCTGTTTTGGAAGCTGAAAAGGCTCAATAGAAATACCAAGATAACTAGTTCTTCCAAGTGAATCGCCAATTCTTGTGGCAACCAACAACCCCCCTCCTTATGAAGTATTATTGATAATACTAAATAAGTGGGGACCCTCATTAAAAATAAAAAAATCAGTTAGTGTTACATTTTTTTTTTTAGATGAAAATTACAACATCATGAACTTAGGAAAATACCTTGAAAAACCTAAAAAATATAAGTTTCATGATGAAGAAAATTAAATTCACTCCTTAAAGGATATCGCACCACGCAAAGAATGATAGGATACACCTTCTAATGAGTTAAAATGACAAAACACAAGATTGCGACGCGAAACCTCATTGCATCGCATACACTAAAGAAACACTCACATTGAAAAACTTTAAAAAATCGCCAATATGTGATATCGCATATCGCACATCGCAAAAATCACATGAATTACACAAGGATTATAATGATCTGCGATATTGCGATATTGCGATACTGTGACACTATGACACTGCGATACCACAAAGTTGCGATACTGCGACCTTGCAATAAAAAACAAGACGATGACATTGCAATATTGCGATATTGCGATACTGCGATCTACGACATCGCAAAGAAAAATCATGGGACCTCTCCATTGCAGTTGGTTCTGGCTCAGTATTCGAGAAACCTTTTCAGCCAAGAGTTGGTCATGTATTTTAATGTGAATTAATGAGTTATTTCCAGTTGTTAATGAAGTATGGTGTTGTGTTTTTCCAAGAAATAGCTCACGTAAGGTGGCATGTTTTGCATATCTTCGACATTTAAAAGTTTTCTTGTCATTATTCTTTTATCATTACTCCCACCTCAATGTAAACTGCAGGAAAGAAGGACGAAGCATTATACAAGGTACTATGCAGAAAACTACGAGGAGGAAAGGCAGCGCTCCAATGTACATTTCGGAAGGCACACCTAATCCATTCAAGGAAGAAAAAGAGTCGCAGAACTCTTCTGAGGCATCTATCACATATTTCTCATATACAGCCATGATTGAATGGGTATTGAACGATGATGATACCAGAAACAGACATTTTCATTCTCAGGGTCAAGAGCTCATGGAAATACTATTTTTACAAATTTCGAGCTTTATACCGAATGAGAGAAAAAGGCGCAAGAGGCAAAAACCACATCAGGGAAGCTCAGATCAAGAAACAGAGGCAGCTTCCGATGTGTGCTTAGCGCTAATTGCACATCGCTAAGAAAAATTGTTCAAAAAGGAAGGTCCCTAGTTACTCAGTCACATGCGAGCCTCGAAAATTGCAAGAAACCAGTGATAGAAACAAACTGGAAACAGAAGACTGAAGGAAACGCAGAAGCAGTCCAAGGGTTAACCAAGTTGAAATAGGATTTTTACCAGGTATACATTGTAATGATACACATTCATTGGATGATTCTCAAGTATATCATCAATTTTACTGAGAAGATAATGCCAGCTCTTGCTGATTCTGTTTGCTTAACTCAACCGAAGATGGAAGATAGTCAGCCGACTCTATTCAGGAAAATACTGAATGCTTGCGACATTAAGGAGTAGATTTAGAAATAGTTAGATAGTAGATTTAATTTTAGAAATAGTTTTTCTTAGAAAGAGGACAGCCATTTAAACCGAATCCTCAATCTCTGTAAATAATTTATTTAGTTAGTAGTATTTAAACCCTTCTCATGCATTTAGAGAAGGGCCCAAAAATTTATCAAAAACTTGTCCTCGGAACATGCGCTTTTTCACCCTCATAGGAGGTTTTAGTGAATGAATGGAACGGGGTTTATTTGATATTTTCATTTGATAGCTGCTACTGATGTTGCACTTCTGTACTCTTATTGGATGTTAAGTCAAGGAGAGATAAATCAATTGTCACTTGAAGCTCATGAGTAGGACTAGTTATAAATGGTACTTTTATCTCTTAACCATTTCTGCTTAAGCGTTAAAGTGATATTCAATTTTCAGTTGTTTATATATTACAACATGGATGTCTGAGTTATCATTTGGCACTTTTGCACGGTGATAACTATTGTTTTATGTTTAGTGTATGAATAGCTCATTTACGCGATAAGTGTTAACAACTGTTTCATCTAACTTCTTATACGAAGTAGTTCATCTTTATCGAATTTTTTTCTCATGATAGCTGAATCATCTTTATTACCGGTTATTGTTTGAAATCTTTTTAAATCGCATAGGAGAAAGATCACACCCTGGGTTAGCATAAATTTCGGTGTTTTTCTGTTTATTAGAATACAATAGTATAGCATTAGATTAGATAGAAGTATTACATTTAGAACAGAAACACCCATCTTTCTCACACACACACACTGAATTGGGAAACTGGTCCCATATCCCCAGTCGGACCAGCTATACCAAATGGATAAGGAGCTGCTAACCAAGGTCCGGACCAGGCGGGTATCCCCGTTTTTGTCGACCCAATTTTTGGGGCCTTCAACAATGGGTTTTTCTTTGGATTTATCAGGTGGATGAGGCAAGCGGGATGTGATGTTTTGTCACTTGTGGAGGGTAGTAAGTGGTTTGTATCACACCGCTTTTGAGGCTGGGTGGTTTTGGGCTAGGGGCAAGTGAACATATGGGCTATGCGATGTGTGGCAAGGGTATGGGCGTAAAACCGCTTGGTGATCACGAGTTAAAGCGCAGTCACCAGGGGGATGTGATATCATCGTTGACCTTTGGATGAAAAAGGAATTATTGGATGGTAGACGGGCGTTGGAGATGGCGAAACTTTATTTGTGGTGGGCTCGATGTAATTAACAAAGTTTTAATCATATAAGGGTCAATACGATTGGTTGGGGGTGGTTATTAATTAACCTAGAGGGTTAATTAATCCCATATAGTGCAGGAGGGAATTAAGGCTCTTAATGAATTACAGATTAACTCGTTAATCCTCCACTAAAATATGATTATGGCTATACTCAACCAGGGGCGGGATATATAAAATGTCAGGGATTTGTATAGTTAGATAATACAGGAATGGGTTAATGTTTTTTTTCTTTCGGGATTTATATAATAATAGTTAAAAGTTAATATGATTAAAATGAGAATAAGCGCTAAGTAAATGTTAGAAATTTACATTGACACTTAGGCTATGGTGGAAAGGGGTTTTTAGGTGATATTATGTATTTTCCTAATTAAAATAGGATTTTTAGTTAGGCAAACTTTATGAAATGAAATGAATGATTGGTAGATGATTTTGAGTACTTAGAATTTTAAATCATTGGATCGAGGGTTTGATCCCTCCAAAAGTTAGAGAAATGCTCTGAGCCCCTTTAATTTTCAAAGACCTTAATACTTGAGGGGGAATTAGTGAAATCTTTAGGGAAAAAATGTGAATGGAAGTTACTTATTTGACCTTGTCTTGCTTGAACTACATCAACTGTAGTGTCTACCTTGCACTTGTGATAAAAATAAAATTTAACACATTTAGAAACAAGATCCATCACAAGTATCATTCTACAACACCATCTACCTACCCTACCTACTTTAGCCTGACATTTTTTCTTCTTTATTTGGGTATAGTTAGACTGGAAAACCCTTATCAATCTTTTTTTCTTTACATAGCAAGCCTACCTAAGTCTACACTTATTACATCCAAGGGCTCAGATTACACTATTGAGCTCCTTTTATTTACTCTACCTATCTACTTATCTACCAAGATTACACTATTTGACCAGATATTTATTCTTTATCTCTAAAACATGAAATTCAAATATGAACTAGTCAAGCTTGAGCTGTTTGACTATTCAACAACTATGGTAAAAGGTTTATTATAGAAAATGAAAAAGTAGTGGCATTTAGACTTGTACACTTTCTTGGTCTATTTTTGTTTGAGGTTCATTTCTTTCACTTTTTTGACCATTTTATTCTTTTCACCCTTTGATTTTTCTTTTAGGGTATACCCTCTTTACATTTTTTAAATTTTTTGATTTTTTGACAATATGGAAAACCTTTACAACAAGAAAAGATATGAACATATTAAAGAGCTCATTAAGTCAATCGTGAAATATGACATCTATTGGTATAGGAGCATAACATTGGCTCCACTTGGGAATGGATTTTCCTGGTGAAAAGTCAAGAACAACAGGTCAGACGACCTTCTAAATGACTTTGATTGTGCTCTGAAATATCCTTCTACTCGTTGTTTTATTGTATGTATGACAATAATACTTGTGGAGCTTAGGGCCTTCTCTTCGGGCTTCAACTTCAACAAGTTACTATCCAATCCAAACTGTGACTTTACCAAGGATATAGTATGTACATGCTAGAATCAGAATACATTATAAAGTTGGATCAAAGTAATGTTTCAACATCTGACCATTAACTAGCCCTTCTTCTATTTCTGTACCATAAAGGTTCTTTGGATAATAAGTATTGTTCCCTTGTAAGGCTTGGATAATAAAAGGTACTTTCCATAGGAAGTAAAACTTCCCATGTTTTCCTTTGTCCTCTCTCCTCGAATCCCATCTTAAAACATTGTCTCCAAAGTAGAAATCTTCTACCTGTGAGCCTCCTGCTCATATCAGGTATTCATCTTTCATGATCGATATGTTTTCAGGCCAAATATGTCATACTGTGCGGGCCGCAATGTTCCATATTTTCCATATTTGCTACTGAGGCAAGGAGGGCACAAACCTTGTCTGCAAACATTTGAGACGGACCAGTGTGATGACCGAGACCCAGACAAGATGGAGCACAAGAGTTCATTCTTCAAATGGTTGGTATTGGAATGTCCAGTGGTTTGGTTGTGCAGGGATCTATAAATTTAATCACAAAAGCATTGGAAGTTGTTGGTTGCAAAATGAAGTTATTACCTAATCCAACAACTGTCCATTACCATTTGCCTGATGGTCTTTCTGTTCGTGTTCATAGAAAATTTGAGGATTTCGTTGTTGAACTTACTGGTTATTTCCCACATGAAAAGGAAGGGATCTCCCAATTTTACAATGAATGTTGGAAGGAGACATAGCCCGGAAGTATATAAAAGATCCAAATTTATTGTATTTCATTGATACAGAGTGCTTCATTGTGAGCACAGTGAGTGCCTTGCGGACACCGATGATAAATACAAGCATGGTCCTATGTGATAGACATTTTGGAGGGATAAATTACCCAGTTTGGTGGAGTTTGATGGTTATTATCTTGAAAGTGAACCATGTGTGGCTTGTAGCTGTCCAGAAGTGCCTTATACAAGAATGAAGTTGGACAATTTGAAGTCTGAGGCCAAGTTCACTGACAATCGAATCATTGTCAAATACTGGGGATACCGGGCATTGCAGCTAGGGCTAAGCCTGCAGGAACACCTGTTGCAGCTACGGCAACTGTCAGTTCTACTGCTACAGGCACTACGACATCAGATCTTCCTGGTAATAAAGGTAGCTCCAAAACAGTGGATAAAGATGCCCTGAGGAACTTCATCAGTAGTTCAATGCCTTTTGGTACTCCTTTGGACCTTGGTGTTAGTAATCTTTCTGCTACGAGATTGAATGGGTTTTCATCATTGGACATACCTCATACAGATCTAAAACAGCCAACGTGGAAGCCTTACCTGTTCAGAGGAAAGCAGAGGATATTGTTTATGATTCATGAAGTCGTATCTGCAGCAATGTATGACAGGGATGATGTTCCAAATACTATATCCATTTCTGGTCAAATAAATTGTCGGTTGATTTAGAAGGTTTGCCAGATGTTTCTTTTCCCTTAACATGCCTGAATCCAGCTCACATTGAAGCATTATATTTCCACCCATGTACACAGGTTCCTGAGGAAGGTGTGGACAAGCAAGCTCTAATATTGTCACCGCCGCTTGGAAACTTTATTTTAATGCATTACCAAGCTTCTCTGTGCAATATAGGTCCTCCAATTAAAGGTTTTTACCAGCTTTCTATGGTCTCAGAAGACGAAGGTGCATTTTTGTTCAAATTAAAATTAATAGAAGGCTACAAAGCTCCAACCACCATTGAGTTTTGTTCTGTAAATATGCCTTTTCCTAGGTGCAAGATAGTTTTAATTGATGGTAATACGTCAGTAGGGACAGTGTCGACAACAGAACATTCAGTTGAATGGAAGATAATTGTTAGTGGACGAAGTGTGACTGCAAAAAGTTTAGAAGCAACTTTTCCAGGGACGATAAAGTTTGCTCCAAAGACTATTAATCGACATTCCTACACATCAAATTTGAAGGCAGAAGCTATGCATGAAGAAGAGATTGAAAAAGGAAAGTTCAGGGTCAAGGCTCTAGAAATGACTTCAGAGATTGGTCTTGAATCTGTTTCGTCTACAATTTGAAAATGTAAGCTCTCACCAGGTGGTTCCATTGCTTGGGAGTTTTAATGCTGAGGAAGCAGGGGATTGTAATTATACTTCGAAGGTTCAAGGTTTCTTGCTGATACAAATGAACAGTTTAACGATTCAATCACTTCCTTACCTGCAACATTAAAAAATAGGACATCTTTTCTCAAACATAATCCGCTATAATGAAAATAGTGGTGATTTTACAATGGATGACTCTTCATACGAATTCTTAATTGTAAGTGTAAAAGGGTGTGGCAAACTATCAATGGAATGGAGTAAAGAGAGGAGAAATCCGTCGGCGGCGCTCGCCCAGAAACAAACTGCACACTCAGTAAAGTTTCTTCTCAAAGTGTGGGCACGTTTGAGTATCTCGTTCGGATGTTCTTTAAGCATATTGAGCTGTACAATATGCGGTTTGAGCCAAAAGACAAATTGCATTTGGTACGTTGCCTTTCTGTCTTGGGCTTCTTGTTCATTGTGTGGCAGATCTGATTGCCATAATGGATAAGGGAGCAATCACCATAGTATATATAAGCACTACCTGCGCGCAGACGAATTTTATATCAAGGTCCGCTCACTACAGGCATTGGGTTTCTTTTTTATTAAATTAGGAGGGCATAGGATCAACTTGGGTGGCAACTGCCTGTTTCTACAAGGATTCTGTATCGTTTCTGCAATGGCCAAAACATCCCACATGGCGGTCTTCCACAAACTCATCAGCTATCTATCTTGGGTGTTATGGGAGGTTATCATTTCTACAATACCCATGTTAATGTGCGTTTGTTACCCTTGCAAGAAGTTTTGGAACTTACCAAACATTGTGCTTCAATGATAACACTCCCTAGGGGATCGAAGCATATTGTCATTGCAGCCTCATGTAATATGAAGAAGTTTTTCTTCCTTGACTGTTCCGATGGTCAACTCTATGTTGGCACTAAGAAACTCTTTGCAACTGGGGAGATGATGCCATGTGTCGCTAGTTCATTAATAGATGTAGCTCAGCAAGATGCAATGCTCCTGTGGTTGGAAGAATATGGCAGACAGTTAGAAGTTGGCAATTTTTCTGTTCACAAAGATGGTAATATCTGGAGTATCAGTTTATTTCCTGAAAAAGAGCCTCTATGTAGTGAGGCTATGACAAATGGTGTACAGGTACGTGCTTCTGCAGTGTTTGTGACAGAGTTCAGCAATTTACTGGAGAACCGTAACGAATATTATTTTTTCTATTCCATCCGCATGTGCCTTTTACATCAAGAAAAAATTTCTGAGGGGGGAATGTTAAGTTCATGCCAACTAGCTAGAAGACATTGGATAATTCGAGCAAATGATACTATCATAAATGATTTTCATGGTGATGTTGTTATTGGCAAGTATCCATATCTGAAAGAGGGCGGTGACGTATTTTTATATCAGAGCTGTTGTCCTCTGCGAACTTCTTCTGGCTCAATTGAAGGTGATTTTACATTTGTTCCGGGAAGGCTAAGCAAGCCTCATGGACCAGAATTCAGTGCTCGGGTGGCTCCATTTCCTCTCCAGATTCCTCAGTATATTTTTTGATTGCCAAGAATGCAAAAGTGAGATTGTGCTAATCAAAGAGTTTTAATAAATAACTGGAGCCAGTGATAGTAAGACAGTCGAGCAACATCACAGAGATAGAGATTGGGATTGGTCATGGAAGATTTGCAGGACGCAATTCTACTGTCAATAATAGTGAAAACAGGTGCCAAATGCACGGTCAAACTCGGGTGCGTGAGCCAGCGGTGGCATTCGCTGGCATCAGATGATCATCTCTGGTGTCACTTTTGCGCTCAAGATTTCAATAATTCGTCTCGCGTCGATCCTACTGGAAGTCCTTGTTCGTCCTACAAGGAAACCTATGAAAAATGGCATGAAGCATTTTACATGTATCCTTTATCAATTGTGAGACGAGCCAAGGATTGCTGGGATATTATTAGAAATTGGACCTCAGTCCACTTTCCAGAGGTGGCAAATACTTTAGTGCCTGGGGCATCTGAAGATGACTAGACCTGAATTCATGATGGAAAAGGCGGTTGACAGATCATTGATCCACTTGTCCTCCAGGTTTGGAGATTATCGGAAGGATGACACTTCTTCCTTTAGTTTTTCACCGACATTTGAAATATTTCCTTAGTTCATCTTCCACTTTTGATCGGCCAAGGCGCCGAAACCTCCAGAAGCCTGCAGAAAGCGCCACAGCAGCTATTTTTGCCATAAAGAGATTAAAAAAGGTGATTGAACAGTTCAAAGACCTTCATCAAAGTCAGAGAGGCGAATCTAAGCCTTTAAAACTCACCAGAACATAGTTAAAGCTATTAAAGACTATTCATATCAGATTTTAAAGGATTCAATGCCCTGCTATTTAAAATACAGAGTATCGAGCCACATTTGAGGGCAGTGCTGCAGGCCAAATATGCAGTAATGACTATGAGGCCAGCACATGGCTCAAATGACACTTTTTTGAGGCTGCTGCCTCATGCGCAGCCTTAGATATTTTTCCAAGATGCCAGCTGCCCCAGCGCAGCTCATATAGTTTTTCATGCATTTATTTTTTACAATTTAGCAGCAAACACTGATTTACTTCGGATCTGTTTGGATCGGTTTGATAGATATTTTGAGATATTTTCCTTGAGATCTTATCCAGAGATCTAAGTCTGTAAATATTTTCTATTTAAACCACCCTATGGACTATTTTAAGTGTGAGAGGTGTTTGATCGATAATCTGATTTTGAGACTTGATGTGTACACTCTGAGAGATTTAATAAACAGAGCTTGCTGGAACATGTGTGTTTGGACTGTCTAAATGTGTATTTGATGGCTGAAGAACAAGATTACAGAATTCTTGTGTTTCCTCATGGACTAATAAGTTTTCCTCATCTCTTTCTACAGTTGCTATGTTTGCTATATTGTATCTGTGTCATAATCTAAACTTGCAGGAAGAAAGAATAGTTCAGATGTCACTTAGCTGTGCTCTGCCCTCAATTCCTGCTTTTTCTCTATGTTTTCTTTCTAAATTAGCCTATAAATATGAATTCCTCTTAGGCTCATATTTGCACTAGTTTCCTCCGTATATGAATATTGTTGTAGGAATTTCTTAATTGCTCCTATAGGATATTCATTCACGTTCCCTCTGTTAGCACGAATGAAAATTACTTATCTGTCTTTCATTCCTTGCATCCGTTTCATCCTCCTTCAAACCTGATATTATTCCTTGTGTAGCTATCCTGCTTTGTAGTCTCTTCTTTGCCAAAGAAAACACATTCTTCAGTCCACATCCTTGACTCCATGCCCAATGTTCTAAACCTTTTGCGCTTTGCATGCCAAACACTGCCTGAATTG